>JAUJYT010000555.1:0-17533 GCA_033996565.1 Nanhermannia nana
ACATCAAAATAAATACTTTTAAAAAATCACATTTTTATGTGACAGACTTATATTAATATTAAATGCTTCGGCTCTGATATTGAGAGCATTGTAAAATATTAAATATATTACATTTAATTAGCGTTGTGAGGATTTAATTAAATATTTGATTAACTATTTAATTAAACATTTAATTAATTGAATTTAAAAAAGGGCCTTTTAATTAAAACTTTAATTAAATATTTAATTAAATGCCTTTGAATAAATTCAATTAATTTAACAACGCTACATTTAATATTAAATTAAGTGATCTGAAGAAAATTTGTTAAGTTTAGTAATGCAGCTCATTGTAATCAATGTAATAAATTTTCTGAAATTCTTCGTGAGCCAGATCTTTGGATCAGCCGGTGTTTGAAAAGGCCTGTTGTATAGTAATGATAGTAATGAATCAAAGAATAATTTTGGACTCTTAAATATGCTGAAAGATTTATTATATTACGAAGCTTTTTAGGATTACTGCACAGTTCTTTATAGCTGTTACAAAATGATAAAATTATACAATTTCATGATTGAAAAATAAAGGCAACAAATACTGGAAATCTTTGAGTAAATGTCAATTATCGTTAAGCTTTCAAAAGCCAATGGAATATCTTGAAATTAAAATACAGATTTCTTAAAACTGCTTTAAACCTGACTACAGTTACTGTAGAGCTTCGCAATTGACACGTTAGATAAATATTGAGTAAACATCATTATTATAACTTAGTTTAAGTTCGAAATATATATATTGAGAAATGGGAAAACACTATTCGAGATAAAAACGTGTGACGAGTTATTTGTTTGAGATAAGTATGAGTTTATAATAAAAACAACTTATTATTCAATACTTTTTCTCCACATTATAAAAGGACTTAAAGTTTATTAGTTTGAAAAGTTTGAAAGCTCTCAGAAAAACTCTTCTATTAGTAAAGTTTAAACATTTGTCAATGTTTTTAATGATACACTAGTACGTAATTAATTTAATTCCTTTTTAACCTAGATTTAAGTATTTATTATAAAAGGAAAAATTCACTTAATCTAAACTTTTAAAAGATTATTAATTTTGTTGCCAACGCTTTAATTTAAAGTTAGAATTGTTGTCCTCTGAACCTTGAACTATATAACCTGAAGTACTACTAACTGGTAAGTTATAAATTGATAAAATCAAGTAAAACTTTCGACGACTAGAAACTTATCTGTTCGTGCTCTCAAGGACATAGTTTGTCAAAGATGGCTAATGTAGTTCTGACTTATTACCAAAGACCCGGTCTCAGTGATGGCAAAATTAATGAAATTTTGCATAAATTAAAAGCGATTGCAAATAATTTAACTTCCATTGAAACAGAATTCTGTTATTATGTGGGATGTAATGGTAAGTGCTTTTAGTTGTGACATATTCTTTATAAATGATTTTGAATCCTGATTGATAGCAAAGTCTTTTCATAGGAAAACTTGATAAAGATGAAGAAGAAAAGCTCAAATGGATATTATCGCCTACTTTTAATAGCAATGTTAAAAAGGGAACCTCTTATTTAGGTTCAGTTGAAAACGGATTATTTATTGAAATAGGCCCGAGACTCAACTTCAGTACAGCATTCTCTACAAATGCAGTTTCAATTTGTGCAGCTGTAGGTCTCGGTAAAAAAATAAACAGAATTGAAAGAAGTATTCTATATCTAATCAAATATGAGGTGACTCTAGTGTTTCAATTATTTATAACTTAATAATTATTAATTACTAATATTCTGAATCTATGATTATTTAAAAAAAGGGAAAAATTGTCCAAAAGTTAGAATCAAGTATAGTGAGTGAGTTACACGACCGCATGACAGAAGAGAGGTATACGAAACCCATTCGATCATTCGAGTTGCCCATCAATAGTGAGCGATGGGTAGAGATTGACATAATTAACAGAGGAGAGAAAGCTCTTCGAGAAATAAGTGATGAACTGGGCTTATCTTTTGATGAATGGGATATAGAATATTATACTAAACTATTTCGAGATATCCTAAAACGCAATCCAACTTCTGTTGAATGCTTTGATTTGGCGCAGTCTAATTCAGAACACTCGAGGCACTGGTTTTTTAAAGTATGAGTGATTTATTAAAACTTAAAAAAACTCTTTCGACTTCTATTACATTTAAATAAGTGAACATTAATTTTAAATAATTTATTGTTAGGGGAAAATTGTGATTAATGGCAAAGAAATTGATAAGTCGTTGATTGAATTAGTGGCTGATACTCAAAGACACACCAATGATAACAATGTTATTAAATTTAATGATAACTCGAGTGCTATTAAAGGGTTCTCAGCGCTTAAAATATTGCTTCCCGTGAATTCAACTGAAGCATCATTAGTAAAAATTGAGCCCAATCTGACTCGTCATATAATATTTACTGCTGAAACACACAATTTTCCGACAGGTGTTGCGCCCTTTCCTGGTGCCACTACAGGCTAGTAATTCATCATTTTCAGCATAGAATAAACTTATGTGATATACTGTATACTCAATAGTCTATACTAGTGATGAGCATTGGCCCAAATGAGCTTGAAGCTAAAGCTTCTGTAAGCGCAGCTCAGAATTCTTGATCTTTGAGCTGCGTTGCTATTTCATAGCCTGAGATTATAAGCTTAAAGTGAGCCAAAATTGAGCTTCAAGCGCGGCGCAACTCACAGTTTGATTGTGCTATTCACTACTGTAAACAATTCTTTTTTGAAAGCAATGATTAATAATTCATGAATGCATCTCATCATAGAATTTAATAGAAACTGTAATTCGATATCTTGCTAACAAATGAGAAGCAGTTAAATACTCAATACTATTTTACAGTTAATGCTGTTTTGCATTATTTGGAGCTTCAAATGAGCTGAGCTTCAAGCTCAACAGTTTGAGCTTGTGCTGCGCTGCTATCCCTTAGCCAAAGCTTGAAGCTCGAGTTTATAAGCTCAAAGACAGCCAAAAATTGAGCTTCAAGCGCAGCACAGCTCAAATCGCAGCGCACCTCAGAGCTAGCTTGTGCTCTTCACTAAGCTATACATTATTAGCACTTGTATTACTCATAATAGAAATATTGGAAATATAAGTTCAGTAATACTATACGTATTTTTTAATTTTCGAAAATCCAAACTCTAACTAATCTCTAATATAGGGCCTATTTTTCATTACTTTAAATAAATAAATAAGTAAATAAGTAAAATCATATTCTATTAGTTATCACAAGACTTGAAAAAGTTATACTCACAATGAAATAAAAGCTTCAACCGCTTTAAACAAACAGAATGATAACTAAAATAAGTTTCTCTGAAGTCTATTAAAGGCATTGCGGATGAAATTTCAAATTTAAAGCATTAAGATTAAGAATTTGTTATTTTACTACTAAATAGCTATGATTAAGCTTATCGAGCTTTAGATAAACAATATTTCTATTTAGGAACTGGAGGTCGCATAAGAGATGTTCAGGCGGCAGGTCGTGGCGCACATGTCATCGCAGCCACAGCAGGATATTGTTTCGGAAATTTACATATTCCTGGCTATGAATTGGAGTGGGAGGACAAAAGTGAGGTCTATCCAAACAATTTTGCACTTCCAGTTCAAATATGTGTCCAAGCAAGTAATGGTGCATCTGATTATGGCAACAAATTCGGTGAACCAGTTTTGGCAGGATTTGCGAGAAGTTTTGGCCAAAGATTAGCAAACGGTTGGTTTAAGTTTATTTTGGAATAAAAGAAATAATATTTCTTTTTAGATGAAAGAATTGAATGGATTAAACCAATAATGTTTAGTGGAGGAATTGGTACAATAGATGATGGATATGTTAAGAAAAAAAGTCCACAAATTGGAATGTTAGTCGCAAAAGTTGGAGGACCTGTGTATAGGTGAGTTTTATGCAGCTATTACATATACAGCACAAATAAGTTATAAACATTGCTTCATTTTCTATCATAGAATTGGAGTTGGTGGAGGAGCTGCCAGTTCTACAGAGATCCAGGGTTTGATTATTTTACTCAAATCACTATTTTTGCTAAATATTTGTATTAATTAAGGTGACGAAGGAAACCAAGAACTTGACTTTGGAGCTGTTCAAAGGGGAGATCCAGAAATGGAACAAAAGCTCAATCGACTCATCAGAGCATGTATTGAATATTCAGGTAATTTTCAATTACAACAATAGTACTCTAAATACAAGACATCACAACTTTATTGTTTGAAAAATAGGCTGTAATCCAATTCAATCAATTCACGATCAGGGGGCGGGCGGTAATGGAAATGTACTCAAAGAAATTGTGGACCCGATGGGCGCAAAAATCTTCACGAATCGGTTTACTTTAGCAGATTCGACAATAAATATATTGGAATTATGGGGTGCAGAATATCAAGAGAGTAATGCCATTCTTGTTAAGCAAGAAGATAAAGAAATACTTCAAAAGATGAGTGAACGCGAAAAATGTAAAATTGATTTTGTGGGCTCTATAACAGGCGACGGACACATAACACTCGTAGAAGGCGAAGAAATGGATGAATCAAAAAATAAATGTCCTGTTCATTTGGATCTCAAACATGTTTTGGGTTCAATGCCTCGCAAAGTGTTCAATTTGAAGAAAATTGAGCCCCTTTTAAGACCACTTAAATTACCTCATGATTTGAAATTATTTACAGCATTAGATCGTGTACTTAGACTACCATCAGTTGCTTCCAAAAGATATTTAACTAATAAAGTTGATAGAAGTGTAACCGGTATTAAGTTTATTAAATTTTGATTTTTATTGATTATAAGAAATACTTGTTTCACAGGGCTTGTGGCGCAACAGCAATGTGTTGGACCACTTCATACTCCATTAGCCGATTATGCAGTGATTGCCTTAAATTATTTCAATTTGAGCGGAAGCGCTACTTCTATTGGTGAACAACCAGTTAAAGGACTCATATCTCCAAAAGCAAATGGAAGACTTACAGTAGCGGAGGCTTTAACTAACTTAATGTTCTGTGCAATAACTGATTTGCGTGACGTTAAATGTTCTGGAAATTGGATGTGGGCCGCAAAGCTTGAAGGTATCAACACTTACAGTTTGAAATGAAATACAATTAAATGTTATATCGATTAACCTTTAAAAACAATAGCATTTGTATAACGATTTAAAAGTATGTAATAAATAATATGTAATTGATATTGATGTAGGAGAAGGAGCCAAATTAGTAGAAACATGTGAAGCCATGTGTCAGGTAATGAATGAACTCAATATTGGCATTGATGGAGGAAAAGACTCACTTTCGATGGCAGCTAAAGTAAAGTTAACTAATGGTCATGAGATTGTTAAATCCCCGGGAGCTTTGGTCATCAGTGCTTACGCTCCAGTGCCTGATATTAGATTGAAAGTGACGCCAGAGCTTAAGATTGATAATTGTAAATTATTATATATCAACTTAAGTGGTAATCAAAGATTACGAGTCGGAGCCTCAGCTCTCGCACAAGTGTTTGGTCAAGTCGGTGATGAATCGCCTGATTTAGACAAACCTGAGTTATTGCGCAATTGCTTCAATTTAGTACAGCTTCTCATTAAAAGTGGGATTTGCACTGCTGGTCATGATATAAGTGACGGAGGGCTTATCACATGCTTATTGGAAATGGCTTTCGCTACTAATTGTGGAATTGAGGCTAACTTTATGTCCAAATCAAATACAGATATAGAGCTCTTATTTGCTGAAGAATGTGGTGTTATAATTGAAATACAAGAAGACTTTCTATCGAGTGTATTGACTGACTTTAAAACTGTGGGAATTGAACCCCAAGTTATTGGTAATGGTTTGGAAAATGAAGATTTGATTGTAATCAATGTGAACAATCAAACAGTTCTAAAAGTGAATATTTTTGTATTTAATTAAAAAGATTTAATGCTCAAATGAATAGGGCTTTAGAAAACGATTAGATAACATAATATATCATAACTATTAGGCAAAAATGACAGAATTGAGAGATAGATGGGAAGAGACGAGCTTTGAACTCGAAAAACTACAGGCAAATAATAAATGCGTTAAAGCTGAGAGAGAAGGTCTCAAAAGCCGAAAAGCCCCGCAATGGCAGTTGACATTTGATCCAAACGACATAAACATAAGTGAGAAATATTACAATATTATAATTAAGCAATTAATTAATTATTAATAAGCGTTAATTTTGTCAGATATTGACTCTCATTTTAAATCTGCTCCGCGTGTGGCTGTTATACGAGAAGAAGGTATAAATGGTGACCGAGAAATGATTGCCAGCCTATATATGGTGGGCTTCGAAGTGGCAGATGTCACTCTTACTGATATATTAGGCAAAAGAAATCTAACCTTAGAAGCCTT
Source organism: Nanhermannia nana (assembly GCA_033996565.1). Taxonomy (NCBI): domain Eukaryota; kingdom Metazoa; phylum Arthropoda; class Arachnida; order Sarcoptiformes; family Nanhermanniidae; genus Nanhermannia; species Nanhermannia nana. The sequence continues at coordinate 6,363 of JAUJYT010000555.1, forward strand.
TAGAGGTCTTGTATTCCCCGGAGGTTTCTCTTACGCAGATGTATTAGGAAGTGCTCGCGGATGGGCAGCAACCATGAAATTTAATCACATTATAGAACAACAATTGCAAAGATTTAAATCAAGAAGCGATACGTTCTCTTTGGGAGTATGTAATGGATGTCAACTCATGGCACTGTTGGGTTGGGTTGGGTCGCAAAGTGATGGTAAGTCATTATGAATGAAAGATTGCTTTTAAGGAACACTTTAAATGAATGTAATGTTTGTTATACTATTAGGAAGTGAGGGAACACTTCTAACACATAACGATTCAGAAAGATATGAAAGTCGTTTTGTTTCAGTTAAAATTGAACAAAACACTAATGCAATTATGTTTAAAGACATGGACTCATCTGTGATGGGGGCTTGGGTCGCACACGGAGAGGGGAAGTTCACATATCTTAATAAAGGTATATTACAAGCAATTGAAGAAAATAATTGTATTGCTTTGCGTTATGTGGACGATGACGGCAATTGGACTCAAACGTAAGTTTGTTATCAATTATGCTTCAAAATAATACAATTATTCACATTTGAATGATTTGTTTAGATATCCAATGAATCCTAATGGGAGTGCACTCGGAATCGCAGGAATAAGTAGTAAAGACGGAAGACATTTAGGTAATTGACAAACATTTAAGACATGACATTAAGTAATGCATTCAAAAACATAGCTTTCATTGCATGAATTTATTTCATTACAAATAGCACTTATGCCACATCCAGAAAGAGGCACTTTCTTATGGCAATGGCCTTATATACCAAAAAGTTGGAAATCTATAGAAGTCAGTCCGTGGGCTAAAATGTTTAGAAATGCTTACGATTGGTGTCTGACTGCTTAGACTTAAAATAAGTTATACTATAACTCAAATCTATTTGCATTGAATACCTCAAATTTAGTTCAATGAACCAATTATTTAGATGACTATTAATGGGTTTTTACTTTATAATGTTTTTTAACTTTTATTAAAATAGAACTTTGTATAGAATAAAATGTTTTACATAAAGTAATTCGGATTTAAATCCAAAAAACTCTTTTGAACTTAAAATTATTAAAACTAAAATAGCTTAAGATCTAATAGTGTTTATGTATTTTTGCTACTATGGTATCGAACTGTTGTTCAACATTTGAAATTAACAGTAAAATTAGATTTATGTAAGTGTTGGCAAAGTCACAAACTTTATACCATTTATATAATTAAGAATTGAAAACATTTAAAACAAATAATTACTTTAATGCTTAAGCGAAATAGTTTACGGCATCATATCTATTGTTAATTACACAAAAACTAAAATCATTAAAATCATAATAAGCCTGAAAATGGAATAACATATTACTTAAAACTACTAAATATTCTGATAAAGCGAATAAAGTATAGACTCCGGGTTCACAATACCAGTTATGTCGGCTAAAGAAATAAAGCGCACAAATGCCTGCACTTATGTTTGTGATAGCCATATATCGTCTTATTGTCGACTTTTGAGACTTTTGGCGCAAATGACTAAACATTCCAATCAATGCCGAAATCATAAAAGTGATGAAACATTTGGAGTGAAATGCTGTCAATCATTACAATCATAACGTTATTTCAATATTATTACAAATATTCAAATCATTAACACTTACGATAGTTGTCAATTGAAGTGACAAATGTGAGGCCAATTAATGACGTGATTTCAATACAATTCAATAATAAAATAAAAACGGATCTAAATCTAAGGAAATACATGACAGCCAACAGATATCTGGGACTTGAGTGCAGACCGATAGCCAAACGCCAAACGTATTTCTGAGGCGAAAAGGAACCGATGGCTGAACTGATTGACGGCAAATAGTTGTTCACATTGCAATGGGTGGACGTCGAAGAGTGAAAGTTAAACAAAAGCGACCAAAATATGCAATAAATAAATGCAAACAAAGGAAGAGATACTGTCATTATTACTATCACTGAAAACGGAATCCGAAGTGAAACCCAACTCTCCATTGAGTTCACTAATGGTCTGTATGTGTTGTCCATTGATTCTAATCAATCAAAACAATTCCATTTCTTTTTATTTAAACAATAAAATTATAAACAAAAACATTAATAAATATTAATAAATATTAATCTGTATTAAAATTAATAATAAAATCAAATTGAAGTCTAATAATAACAAAGTGAGAGCGCATGCGTCACAATATGTAATGGTTGAGCATATGATTGGAAGTATTGGAAAAATACTATTAATATATTTATTACATATTTATTTACTTTATAATTAACACTAATTCTATGCCAAACAGATTCTCAACATTTTTGAGTATGAAATTGGACTTCAATTGAGTTAAAGTGTAAAATAATTTGTCTGTTTTGGTTGCTATGTATTTAGCTGTCTATTAATAAATCTCTTATTTACACGTGTTTTGCGTCTTATGAACTGCTATACATTGAAATTAAATTTAAATTTAATTAATTTGCAATTTATAATCGAATAGAATCTAAATTATGATTATATTTGTCTATAATTTCGCAAATATTTGGAGTTTTAATAATAGTTTAGATTTAAAGACAAGAATCATTTGAAGCATAGATTTATATAATAATTGATTAAATAATTGTAAAATAATTATAATAATAGTAATAATAATATATATTTATATGATATAAATGAATGAGATGTCACTGAAAGACTTAGAGAAGTTTGTGCGACATTTTGTGCTGAAGAGTGTTCAAGTGATTGTTCAGTCAAGACTTGGCTCTCAACCCATTGCCACCCAATGCAACCCAAAGGGCAACGATTGGTTCAATTTAGCGATTCATGATATCAAAGACATCAATGAACAGACCAAGAAGTGCATGGAATCAATTGGCGCGCAATTGGACGCCGACTGCGATAACAAACAAACGAATAACTCGTTTATAACAGTGAGAAATGATTGGAAGATATGCTGCGAAATATCATTGAAGACAACTGAAGGCAATTCAATGATTCTCGAGTATTGGTTCGTCTCAAACGAGTCCATAGAAGACAACAATGAGACCCAATCGCAGGCAAACGGACCCACACTTATTATATACAATATATATAACAGAATGAGTTTAATGTTGAAATCGTTGATATCGTTGACGAGATCCACACCAGCTTTCAAACTGAGCTGTAGGGGTCAGAGCGCCGACTCTTATGTCATATGCTATCGGGTCTATCGATGCGATTCTGAAAATCATGTTTTTAAGAGTGAGGAAGAAACGGAACATTTTTCATCTGTCAAACAATTGGGTTCTATTAGGAGTGCTTTCAATGAATTGTATGTGTCGTTCATATATCGCACTGATATGACTATCGCTTCTAAAACAGCTTCCGATAATAACATTACTAACACATCCATCCCAAAGAGCCCACAGTTAATGCCTCTCAAAAGTGATCACTTCAAGAGAGAAGAGAGACTCAAACATATTGAAGATCGCGATCCCAGTAAACCACTGACGGCTGCATTCGCTGTCGCCTCAAATACTAGTAATTATTTGATTTATTACTAAATATCTTAATATTGTTAATAATTGTCAATAATTGTCAATAATTGTCAAATTGTTTTAGATTCGGAATCACTTACACTACTACCAGACGCACCATTTAGTAAACTATTATTAAGTAAAGACACAACAGATTCTTCTAAGAAGACATTTGTTGGCGAAATACTATCAGCTAAAGTCCCGCTAAAGTCTGAGCCAATATTCATACCGACAAAAAGCAATCCGATTGAGAATAGCATCGCTTCCTCGCCCGTCTATTCATCATCGGGTGATTCGTTCGTATTCGTGGAACTGAAGGCTCCGTTTGCTCCTGAAGAGCAGCACGAGTTGGGCTCTTTCTTCAACGGTCCGTCGCCTACATTCACATGCAGTGGTGGAGACTCTACTGGAGATCTCTCTGAGCTTACCGTTAAATTAGCAGAACTTGAATCTAATGCTCAACAATGGGATAGTTTTGTTGAATCCATTTGTTTAACTGAAAACGAAGATGAAGTCAAAACAGAGATTTAGGCAGAAACTGATTTATTACTTATTTTTAATTTAGAAATTTAATTAATTTTTTAATTCATGTAATTTCTGTCCAAATTATTGTTAAATTCAATAAATGGTCACCAAATCATTATATATAAGATTACATACAATAATAGGTATTATTCAACACTCGAAACGGCGAATATTTTTCAAAATTTTTATTAATATTTTTCAAAAATAATAACTTATGAACACATTTCATATGCTTTTGTTTATAAACTGAACAAATAGGCTGACAATGAGTTCATTGTCTGAAATGGGATGCATTTTAGTATAATTAATGAACTGTCGCTTTAATTTACTTAATTCTGCAATAGTTAAGGGTCTCTTCATATTAACCGTTTGTTTGGCTTTAGGTATCACTATATTTGTCAATTGTCCGCTTTGTATCGAATTGAGGATAAGTTGGATCACTTGTTGTGTCTTACAGTCCAACTCATACACAAAATTTGTAGAACTCAAAGGTTGTGATTGTGTCGACTGATTAGGCTTTGGAGCACTTCTCGCGTAAAGCGCTGCCATTATCTCATCATAAGGTATGTCATCATTAAAATTGATGGCAAATAGCGGTGAATCCCATCTATTTCTAGAGTCCGGCGCTTCATATCTTTGTATCAAAGCGTCGAACGTCTCCTTTGAATATTTATCAGAACATTCTCTGCTCTCATTCCTATTCCAAGCGATGTCTGAAGGGATCAGACAATCGATAACACAATGAGTCGTTTTTCTCTCTTTTGAACTGCAGTACAATTCATATCGAAATCCTTTAATACCATTATTTGCGTCCAATATAACCAAATTGTCTGCACTGACATGTCGTTCAACTTCTGACTTAAGCCAACCCCTCAATTGTTTCTCAATCGATGAGTTGTTGTACAACACATTCCGTTTCAATTCATTTAATTTGATTTCATCTGAGATTATAATCGCATTTATTTCATGTTTTTCTTTCAAATAATTACTAATCTTTTGTGTTAAACATGTTTTTCCGCTCAGACCTGTTCCGCAAATTACTATTAATGGCATTTTATCTCACTTTTAATCAATTATTTAATAAATCAAATCATTTATGTTTACAAAACGTGAACTTTTAATGATCTACTGATTTATGAATGTTATGAATGTCTGACATGACATGTGATTCACATATGATTTCAATGTTTACATTACATAACAGTATGCATTCATTCAATATTTGACTCATTCTGTGAACACGTGTTGTCTTTTAAAACTGTTTATAAACACTAAAATATAAAAATATTATAATAATAAACATATTGTATATTAAATTGCTATCAAATTGTTATCAAATTATTATCGAGAATGCCGTTTAAATTCGATTTAGCGAAAGAATTGGCTATAAATGAGACGGAAATGATATACGACTCACAATTTCATCCGACAAAACACAATATCATAGCCTTAAGTACAATAGAAGGAGATATTAAACTGTATGTGACTCAAACATAACTATAATTTAATATAATTTAATAATTATAATCAATGTTAGGATTGACACAGACTTAGAGCACAATTATGTGGTACTGGACCTGAAGCGTCACCATAAGGGAAGTCCCATAAGAAGAGTACGGTTTACCAGTAATGATCTGTTAGTCAGTGCCGCCAAAACTATTAAATTAATGGATTTGAATACTGGAAAAGTTGTCAGAAAAATTGGTAATAGCGGAGCAAAAATATATTCATTGCTTGTTATCGACAATTATCTCCTGTGTATGGGAGACGATAGCGGATGCTTCAAAGTATGGGACTATCGGACAGATCGGGGAATATATATGGAGTTAAAAGAATGCGATCAATACATCAGTGACTTAGATGTCAATGACTCTAAGCGTACGGTAGTGGCCGCCAGTGGTGACGGAACTCTCTCTGCTTTCAATATAAGGGCCAAACGGATGGAAACCCCTCAGTCAGAACTGTTTGACGCGGGATTTCAAAGCATTAGATTCTTGGAAAATAAGTCTAAAGTGGTTGTTGGCGCGGAAGATGGAGCTCTCAATATATTTAATATCAACGAATGGGGGAATATAAGCGATCGCTTCCCTATTCGGGGAAACACTACTAGAGGTCAAGGATTTTGTAGTATAGATAACATTGAATTAATAGATGACGAAACTATTGTCGTCGGATCTTCTGATGGAAAGTTGAGAGCTATTAGTATTTTGCCCAATAAAGTCTTGTGCGATATCTGTACTCATGCCTCGAGTGTCGAAAGTTTAGATGTCAACCAAATAACTAAACAAATAGTTTCGACCAATGATAATGTCTTAAAATTATTCAATTATAACCAAATGGAAAAAGGAGCAAATAAAGGAACTAATTCTAACTTTTTTGAAGGACTTTCTGCCTAAATATTTAAGCATTTGTTTAATATCACATTTAACTAAATAAATTATTTTTCATTTTTTTAAACTTGTATTAAATAAAATAAAATTCATTAGAAATAAAAAAGTTAAATAAGATTTTAAGTTTGTTGGACTTTTGATATTTTTAAATGGGTTTTATTTGGGGTATAATTTAGAAAATGATATCAGTATTGTGTGCAGTTTGACAGTTAAGTTCGCAAATGAATGAAAACAAGTTATGTTACAATAGTATTACACAAAAGGCGAGATCTATTTGAGAGAGCGATTATATGAGTTAATGTAATAGTACTGTAAGTCAGATAAACAGCAAACCAAATATACAAGTATTCTGAGCGGTGAAACCTTATGCCACGTGAACCAGTTTGACCTGAAGTGGGTGTTTATTTATGAGCTGAATTCATGTTTGCTCACAATTGTTTTCACTATTTATCGTTAGATTCTCAGAGTTTAAACAACTTTTAATTTCAAGAAATGGATAATAATGTTGTGAACCCAGTGGTTATCAATGAAGAGATGACACAAGAAGAGCACAATTCAGGTTTGAGCAAAACATGCATTGAGAAACAGAAATATCTTATGTCCGCTGCACTCATAACCGACGCTAAGGATGGCTTTTTATCACTGCATTCTTCTTCAGATTTTATAAATGTCAAAATTTATTTCTTATACCGACACTGGCTTTTGCAGTCTGTCGTTTACTGTGCAATATTTTTGCATCACTTCATCATTTTGTTCGAAAAGAGCGATAAAAATAGTGACAAATGGAAAAGTTTGTCAGTGATTATAGAGTTTTTATGTTTGTTAATATATACGATTCGATTGTGTCATTTACTGCTATTCACACCTTCACAAGTGTTTTGGTCCGACAAAAAGAACTTAATTGTAGCTTCCGCTATATTAATGACTATTTGTGATATCATCATCTCATTTCTTGTAACCGGTTATGTCCGGTGGTCACCTATTTTGAGACCTTTATTTATAATAAACTTTGCCGACAATAAACAGGTAATCAATAAAACTTACTTTTATAAAGTTTATTAATTTATAAATCGATTTGTTCTCAACAGATAAGAAGATCGTTTAGAAACATTCGTAACACATTGCCTGATGTCCTGAACGTACTCATACTGTTTTTCTTGTCTATTCTTACCTTTTCTATTATTGGTCTCAAACTGTTTGAAAAGCAAGAAATAATTGTGCGAAATGACGGAAAAGATGAAAAGTATTTCTCTGACTTTTATGACATTTTCTACAGTCTATATGTTCTGGGTATGAATAAAGTTTAATTAACTCTAAGATATGCAGTTATTTTGAAATCAACTCACAGTACAATCTAATACTGAATGTCTATTTTAATTGCTGACAGTGACCACTGCTAATAATCCTGATGTTATGTAAGTTACTCTATTGTTGTATTTATATTACAAACTTAATTGACTTAATATTCATTAAAATTACAAATACTTTCAATAGGATGCCCGCCTATAACAAGAGCCGATGGTTTTCTATATACTTCGTTGTGTACCTGATAACAAATCTATATTTATTTATGAATATAATACTGGCTGTTATTTACAACAATTATAGAAAACATTTAAAAGTAAGAAAATTATTACTAATTCAAAGTGAACCAAACATTTACAAAATATTGATTTTAAGGTTGAAGTCAGAAATTTGTTGAGATTGAAAAGAAAAAATCTTTTGCGTGCATACAATCTGTTAACAAACTGTGAAAATTCTACGCTTAATAACGTCAAAGATCTTCCCCACAAATGTATAACTAAAGAAATGTTTAACGAGTTGATGAAATTAGTTCTTAATGCAGATGGAAATGAAGTAATACACGGTTCGACTCTTATTTCAATTTACTGGTCATTACTAGAAACGGATCAAATGATAACAAAAGACAATTTTTTGCAATTATTAGATATACTCAGTTTTGATATCAAAATAACGTCAAACAATAGAAATGTCATAATTATAGAAAAGTTGATGAAAAGCGTATATCAGAGCAAAATCTCAAGAATAGTTCGATTTTCGGTCAAATCAAAAATATTTCGATATTTTTTTGATTGTCTTATTCTATTGAATGCTATTATAATTGCAATTGATTTTGATTATAGTTATATAGAATGGATTCTGTTATTATTCTTCACTTTTGAAATAATTCTTAAACTCTATACATTTGGATTCTATTTATTCGTTCAAAAATTCTGGAATATATTCGATTTGTTGGTAATAGGAATGGCATTAATTCTTTGGCTAATCATTGAACTCAATCATGATATGAACCAACAGTTGGAGCAATACTTGGATTTATTGTTAATTCTTCGAGTGTTAAGACTTTGTAAAATTATAACTACTATTAAAAGATTCAAAATTGTAGTGAAAACAGTGATAACATTAGTTCCTTCTTTTGCTACATATATCGGGTTATTATTTGTCGTCTATTATTGTTATGCTATTATAGGAATGCAATTATTCGTTAATCTGAGAGATGATACAGAAAATAATTGCAAATACGATAACATTCACTGTTGTCCGAAGAATCAGACATTTCGTGCAAACTATTGTTCAATTAATTTCAATACATTTCCAAATGCAATGTTATTCTTATTTGATTTAATGGTTGTAAACCAATGGCATGTATTGGCCAGAAATCAAGAATTATTGGCCGAAACAAAGTTGACCAGAATTTACTTCATGTCATTTCATTTGATTTGTGTTATTCTTGTGCTTAATATCTTCACAGCTTTTGTTTTGGAAGCGTTTATATTAGAATATATTGATCTCACGGATCAAAAGCTTACAAAAAGTGTATTTCAGCAAAGATTGGAACAAATAGGACTCAATTGCTCTCAAAAAAGGAAAGAATCCACAGTCGATCCAAATTATACAGAAATAGAGGATTTAGTAGACGCTGACCATGACTTTGTTCATAACAATTATGATACTGACAAACAAGAACATAACAATTATGACGTTTCTTTCAATATTTGTGATTTACGTATTATAATAAAAGAGAAGAAAAGTGTTGAATTACTTCTTATTAAAATGTTTCGAAACGAAATTTTTATAGAATCTGAAAATATTAATGAGATTTAAAAAAGAATTGACTGAAATGTTTAACACTGTAATACTAATAAAGGGACATTTTTGATGACAATGTTACCAATTCGAAAAATATTCTTAGGGCTTGATTCTCATGTCATACAAATCCTCACTAAAAATCGACATAAAAATGCTAACGGCATAAGATATCGCATATTAAAAATCTGATTTCCCATTCAAAAGCATTCAATTATTTTTCATTTAAAAACTAAATATAATTAACTATAGTTAATGAAAAATTTGAATAACTCGAAAGATATTTGTCTGAGTAAAAATATATTTTTATTTTCGAATTTTGCACCAAAAATACCTATAAAATGATCTTAGATTTTGATTTCTGTGGCAGAACATTTTTAAATATAGAATAAGTATTTTATATAACAATTCTTACGTAAATTGTGATATAAATTGAATTGAATGCTTTTCAAACGGAAATCTCATTTTTAAGGTGCAATATTTTGACGCTTATGCCGGTCAGCATTTTTAGTTATGGTATGACATGAGAATCAGCCCTAAAAATATTTTTCGAATCGGTGATATTGGGATCAAAAATTCGTTTTTAAGAGATTATATTCGATTGTAATTTAAATAAGATTTTATATAAATTAAAGTGTGTTCAAAATCTTTTTACCCATGAATCCCAAGGTTTCACATCCAAAAAAATTTGTCAAATTTAAAATTAAATATTAATAAATGTTTATAACAACTAATTTATTATTTATTAACAAATTCTCTAAATAATTGAGACGATATGTGTGTTATACTAAAGAGGGTACGATTTGTGTATTTCCTGATTTAATTGACTATTTTTGATAAACGTATTACTCTTAATCTTTTATTTAGTCATACAATAGTATTATTTTATATGAATTTAATTGAAATAATAAAGCAAAGGTCAGACTTTGCGAATAATTCTGATTAAATTAATAATTAATAAATATCCAAAAAATAGGCATCAAATCGAAGTTGGTTTCAATAATTTGATTGAAATATAATAAATTGAATGTTGTTTTAAATGTTTTATATCTTAAGTTGATTGACATGTGACTAATACTAAGAAAAAGAGTTATAATATATGTTTGTTTTATTATAAATATTGTGATAAATTTTATTAAATATTTAATATATCATACATTTAAATAGTCTATAACTTTTTTTACACAAATGACTGAAACTTTGTTAAAATATATGAAATCATTATTATTTTGATTGGAAAATATTTATAAAAAATGATTCAATTTTTAGCCATTATATAACTTATTTAATAAAGATTTATATCGATTGTGTGGAAGTGGTCAGTATTGTTGAAAACGGCGCCGATTCTCTATATGTTTAATAAGTTGGATACAAAATATGATTTCACTAATCATTCACACAATACATTCATTTAAACACAAGAGGACACAATTTGGGGGGGGAGGGCACAGATTTCATGAAATCTCGATTTTTAGAAAAATTTATTTTAAACAATTTATTTTAATAACAGTATTGGCTATATATTGAAGTATAAAAACTAATTAAAGAAATATATTTTTAATTAAAGCTAAGATTTTAATCAATTTCAAAGTGTGATCAAAGGTATGCTCTTCTGATCTTT
>JAUJYT010000556.1:0-17532 GCA_033996565.1 Nanhermannia nana
ACATAAATACATACATCTAAATGAGAATATTATGTTTTATGCGAGAATATTATGCTTTTATGAGAGAATATTACTTTTTTTCAAAATTATAATGTTTATGCTAAACAATTGTTTAAAAAACTGTTTTCAAAAAAAATTTGAAGTTCCGGCCCTCAAATTATGCTTTTTTATGCTAAGGTCAAAAACATGAAATTATGGTTTTTTATGATTTTGATGACCAAAAAGGATAATATTCAGACTATAGGTATACTATAGTAAATCAAGTAAATTTTATTTGATTGTGTAGGGCTAATATAACTACTACCATTACAGTCAATGGTGTTCACCCTCAAGTCAGTTCTCAATGGAATTTTTATGCTCAACGCTAGCGCTCGGTGAAAATGGAACGCTCGAGCGCGTGCTCGTGTACTGTACAGCACACGCTAACGTTTGCAGAGCGCCAAGTCTACTAATTTGATGTTATCAACATTTTCTTACACAAAATTAGTTTATTTTAAGAAAATATTTGATATCTATGCGATTCTATGCCCAAATTCTTTAAAACTCAACATTATGTGTGTTTATTGTAAATGTATTTTTTAAATTAAAGCCTGTTTCATAATATTTGAATATATATATACTGTATACACTTTGCTGCAACAATTCAATATCACTCATAACAGTGCAGTTTGTTTTAAACACAAGACAAGTGCACAACAATAGCCGCTGTACTACTAGCGTATTGGTCAATAGCGTATTGGTCAATATAGCAAACCATAGCAGTTGCTATTTGGTTGACCAGAGGTTAACCGACCTCACATTCTTTTACTTTATTTGGAGGCCATTAATGTTCTTTGAATGTAATGAATGCTAAAACATGTTTGAATTTGACGAGAAATCAATTAACTTGAATATAGCTGCACAGGTATTGGTGCTCTTCTACTAATTTAGAGTAACACAGTATTACCCTCTTTGGTATTACCCGTATAACCGATAGTAGTTATTTGTGGATTACAGTAAAGCACAGCTCAAAACTGTATTTTATAAGTTATATATATAGAAGATTTATATTATTAGAAGTTAAAACTTTATTATGAAAATTATAAGAAACAGCTCTAATTGAATAGCTATGAATCGTGAAAACTTCAAACAAATAATAGAAAGACAGAAAAGTTGATTAAGATTTACTGCATTTCCAATGAATGATTACTTCAATGAATTATAAGTGTAATATCAATAATATTAATAATATATAATAATAATAATAATGATTAGAGATAATAATTGTAATGATAACTGATAAGTGAAACGATGTTGAAAGTTTTCGTAATAAAACAAAAGAACTATATTTTTGTTGTATTTGTTGTACATTTGTTAACAGTTTCTGTTATGTGTTGGCTTTCAATGTCATTTGTTTAGTCATTTGTTTAGCCATTTGTTTTGCCATCAATTAAGAAAATGTGACGCAATTCCCAAATGTTGTTCTTTTAACTACAGATAGATATAGACATAGATATAAATGCCGTAAACAATACTTAATTACTATAAAAGGTGAAGACTCACAGTTGTACAGTCATACAGGTGTACGACAGTCTATTTGCTATTGGAAGTATCGATTATAAAAGTGGTGTTTCCGTCAGCAGTTAGTTCTCCGTTTCCGTCGACAGCAATGGCAAGATTGAGACTCGAAAGAGTGGCCGCGTCCAGAGTTAGCGACCCGTCTTCATTGAAACAGTTCGCCGGCAACATAATGGTCTGCTCCTGTCCGCCACCAACTGTTGCCAATGAAGAAGAGGACAACTGGTCAACGGCTGATCCTAACTGTTGAACGTGTTGTTGCTGTTGTGCTCCAAACGATGCCACAGATGCTGAGCCACCAGATGAAAGAGTAGTCACTTCACTAACAGCCGGACGAACGAAATTAAGAGAACTGATCACTTCTGAAACAGCCATTCCTTGAGGTGCTGTTATTTCCATCAATTCTCCGCTCTCTTGGTTAAGAATCATAATTACTTGAGTTCCGTCTTCTGATTGGTTACCAATTCCTTGCGCTGCAGTCAATGCATTCAAATCGATAACTGGCTGTTGTTGACTGAGTTGTTGTTGCTTTTTAGGCGACTGTCTTCGGCCCCTTTGAGTCTTTGGTGTTTGCGGTACAGGTTTCGAAGCCTGAGCTGCTTTGGCCGCCAATTCCAAGAGCTTACTCTCTTCCGGTAGTATTTCGTGTTTCATTTGAGTGCTCGTCTTCACACACTTATGTCCGGCCAAGTCTTTCGCATTCTTGAAGAGCGCAGAACAATGACCACACTTTATAACAGTATTACTTACTTGTGCTTTAGAAAAAGTATTAGAACTCATTGTTTGTGAACTTAAACCAGTTTTTGATTTGATTGTTGTCGTCGTCAAAGTAGACGGAAATTTGATAACTTGTTGCGTATCGTTCTTTGAAGGAATCGATTGAATTATCGGTGTTTTAGTTGATGGTCGACCAACAGTAGGCTTAGTTGGAGACAAATTAGTCGATTGAATGCGTTGAACACTTTGATGCGATCTCTGATGACTGTTCAACATGTTTACGTTCCAAAATGCTATTCATTAAAAGTTATTGTATTGCAGTATTAGTATTAGTATTAGTATTTTGTATACTCTCTAAATACAAACCTTGACCACAAACCGTACACTTATATTCACTCTTATGATTCCTATAATGAGTGACTAACATAGATCTGGTGGCTATAGTTTTGCCACAATTATCCCAATTGCACACAATGGGGTCCTGATGTGCTTCCATGTGAGCATTCAATTGCTCTCTATTATAGAATTTTTTAATGCATTTCTTGCACTCGAATGCAAACCCATGCGTCACAAAATGTGCCAAAACATCACTTTGAGTTTCATTACATTCTTCACATATTTGCAACTTATCCGGATGTGAATTCTGTATATGAGCGCGTCGAGAACCTAACCATTCAATATTCAATGCATTAATTAATTGTACTAATAGTTAATAGTTTAATATAAATAATACTACCGGTAGTATTACATTAAATTCAAACACTACTGTATATCATTCAATTTGTGCACATGTCAGCACTTTTTTCAACTAATTCTCGAGCAATTTTTGAGCAATTTTTGAGCAATTTTTGAGCCTGAGGCTCGGGCGCTGGGGTTTTAATCTATTCTTCAGCTCTAAGCTTTTAGAGCCTTTGGACGTATTATTAGTTTTGATTGAAAAAAATATATGAGTTTGTGTTATATTTGCCAACAGTTTGTCAATAAAATAATGTTATATCTCATGTATAGCAATCATGTAATTCAATACTTTTTAAACATTCAAATTTTAGTTTTCAACAATGTTGAGTGTTTACTGTTGAGAGTTTACTGTTGAGTGGCAATGGGATGCAAGTCATAGTAAATTCTTGAGTGGAATGCAAATACATTTTTTCTTTCTCGAAATGGGAATCAGATTTTGGTAACTTTTTATCACAAGCTCTAACTTCTATTATCTAAAGATAATTTTTGGATGTTAAACCATTTGGTCTAACACTCAATTAAAATGAAGGACAGTCTTATACAGTAAATACATAAGTAAGGTATCAAATTTCTCTGTTCTTCTCTCCTATTATTTTTTTTTGTTTTAATTTTTAACAAATAAAAAATATTGTGAGAAAATCCAAGAGCACTAAAAGCGATCAGAATTATAACGAAATAATAAATTTAATAGTAGTATAATAATACCTCTTATATATTAACATAAAATCGGTTCAATCGCTGTCATAATTAAAATGAATTCAAAAATTTTTGGGAGAATTATGAAATAGGGATCGGTCTGCAAATGAGGAATATATTTATTTGATAGCCTAAGCTGTAAAACCTGAAGAACCCAAAAAACTGAAATTAATATTATATAAAACATATAATAACTAACTGGGAGTTGCAGTTGATATTCCACAATAAGGACACGCGTATTGATGAGGCTCTGATTCCAAGTGATGAATATATGATTCTTTCATACCAAAGAAAGTATGACAAGCTTTACATTTGTAGTTTCGAGGCTCAGTCCTGTGAAAATGTCCCGAAGCTGTGAACTTATTGATGTGTTGATCAGTTATCAAATGATTGACCAAATCATCATCAGTTCCGAAATAAAGATCACAATACGTACAGACAAATACCTGTAAAGTAAACAAATTTGTTCATCAAAATCGGTTCAAAATATTCATTTATATAAAAAGTTATCGTGTTATAAATTATAAATCATTATTGAGTTACTTCATCGGGATGTGTGATAATAGTCTTCTGATTATGTCCCGTCTCAAGCATGTGTTCCTAAGGATAAGAAAATAGAATTAAATAAAAATAAAAATAAAAATAAAAATAAAAATATAAATATAAATATAAATAAATAGTTATTAGGATTACCTGAAAAGCTTCGGGCGAATTGAACTGTTGTTTACAATTAGAAATATTGCATTGAAATTCTTTGTCTAATTTATGATAGTTAGCCATATGAAGATAGAACAGTCGGTACACTTTCACCATTTGGTCACACATTCGACACCAATGGCCTACTATTGTGTCGACCTTTGATTTTCTCAGATCTTGTTCAGGAGTCAAGTCTTCAATAGTTAACTCTTTAATTTGTAGCTGAATCTGATCGGAAGCGTTCGTATATCTGCGCAGATCTGAAACCCATTTCATGTGAACGTGATGTTGATGGAGATCACAAATAGCGTTCGACTCAAACTCATCACCACATAAAAAGCAAATCGCTTCCATTCCGTCAGATTCTTCTTCTTTAACAGCTGTTATCTGTGTAAACGATTTACTAAGAGCTTTATCTTCTTTAGAATTTGCACCACTGCCAGAACCAGCAGAACTAGTATGAGTTCCTGCTTGAGTGCAACTCTGCGCGTGAGCCAAGAGGTCTTTGCCTCGACCACAAGGCTTAAGACAAGCGACACAAGAGAACTCTGTGGGTCCCGTCTGAACCATATGAGACTGTTGTATGTGTTTATTAAGTCGATCCAATCCAATGAGTAATCCGTGACAGTAATAGCACTGCATATTCTGGTTCGCATTATTAATCATATGCTTAGCGCGAAAATGAGTCTTAAGTCGTGTCAGGTCTTGAGTGATGAGTACACAAGACTTGCATTTATATGACTTCATTTTGTGCTCTTCTTTCATGTGTTTGTGATGTGTCTCGAAGTCAGGCGATTGTTGTTTACATTTAGAGCAATAGAAAAAGAGATGCATTTTGAGGATCTCCTCCTGTTCTATCATTGTTACCTCTTTGTTGTGCACCGACGAGTAGTGGTCTTTCATCTCTTCAATATTGGTGAGCCTGACGTCGTCCCCACAGTACTGACAGGGGGCGTTCAGGGGGATCGAAGTGGAACAGCTCTTCAGCTCTTGCAGAATGCCTTTCGGCAGACATATGAACACTATGTCTTCAGAGAACTTGGCGTTCGCGGTCTCCACTTCTAACTCATGTAATGTCCTGTAATGCGAAAGAATGTCTTTCTCTTCTTTCGTCGAAAAGCTCACATCAATTCCTCGACATAAGAGACAGACGTAACGATTTTGATCCATTGGAGATATTATTTGTCTGAACAGATATGGCTCGTCATCGTGTTCCACACTTAAGGCTAGTTTTAGTGGTAGTTCTGAATGAAGAAGTAATATCTTATCCGGCAATTTAGCCATTGATACGTCTGTATCGATATCATGCGTGCATTCATGTAATTCTGGCAATACATCGATATATTTAGTCATCTGAGTAGCAGTTCTTCTTTGGGTTTGAGGTGTCAGTCGATTCTGTGCAGCAGTTGTCACAAATTTGGGCGTTATTTTTGAACCATTAGAAGAGTTGGTGCCCATTAATGGGCTTTTCAATTGAGTGATAGGCAATAATTTGGTGCCACCGGTGGTCCCACTAGTTATAGCTTGTTTTGGAGTAACTCTAGAATAAGTTGAAATAATTTTGGGTTTTTCAGATTCTTTTTTAACAACTTCTTCCACTTTCTTCTTGAAACGCGACGGCTTATAATCGTCATCATCGGGATCTTCATGGGCTCCGTCATCATCGAAGTCTATCTCAATCGATTCCATTTCTTTAGTGCCAACTTTTTTGGCTCCTTTGAAGGCAACCTTTTTAGAAGATGCAGAACTGGCGTCAACCTTAACATTATCACAATTAATACCAATTAATATTATATATCAATTATAATTAATACTAATAATAATATAATTACTTTAATACTCGATCCGTCGGGAAGAGTGACCACAAGTTTGCTTCCGTCGGCAATTCTGGAAACGCCAACATTTTCGAAAGAGTGCACAACTGATGATTCATTAGCTGCCACTCGAGTGGCATTAGATTTCCTTCTGGGAGGCGAGACATCAGACGAGAGCTTAAAAGTGGGCGAAACAGAGACCAACTCTTCGTCATCGCTCTCATTGACATATCGAGAACTGGAGGAAGTGGTTGACGGAAACTTTATGGCTGACCCCCTTTCGCGCTTCGGTGTGTCGAATGGCGGCGGAGAATATCTGGCTTTTGACTTAATCTGATCTCTTCTTCTAAGAGAACCTCCGCCTCCCTCTGCCATTATTCCTGTGATTAATTAACATTAATTAACATTAATTAATTGTAATTAGTATTAAATGATTCGCATTATAAACAATGTTAACCTCTTTTACCTCTTTTAGAAGCGTCAGTATTGGGAACGTAACGGTCTTCTGCTTTAATGGGTTCCTTTGGTTTTCTGCCTCTCTTTCTAATTGGTTCAGAACTGTTCTCTCCTTGACTTTCACTGTTTTCTCCATCACTGTTCACTTCACTGCTATTACTGTTATTAAAACTGGTATTACTTGTAATACTTGTCATACTTATGACACTTGTATTGCTCTCATTCTTGAGAGCTCTACCACTGCCACCAGCACTCGCACCACTCAATGAAGGCGAGGTCACACCTGTGCCACGGCCTCTCTTAGGCGGTCGACCAGGTCTTCGAGCGGATGGCGTTAACACTGATTTCTGGATTACATTTGACTTATTCTTGAGCTGAGGTTTTCTTCGGTCGACTTTAATCAGACTTTCAGTGCTTTCTATGGGTTGAGTGTTATTCGAGTGAAGTTCGTCTTCCTCTGCATTACTGGTCTCCTGAGAATCGTCTAAATCTTGCGAATCACTCATCTCATTGTCTTCTTCCTCATCATCGGTGTGCGTCGTATGCGTCGACCCATGAATCACAAGAGCAGAGCCCCGACCTCTGCCTCGACCCCGTCCACGACCTCTGGCCATGACTTCAATTGATTTGAATTATACAACAGTTAAACAAATCTATTAATTATATAAATAATTAAATTATTATTATTTTATATTATTTTCACTTCAATAACAAACTCATTGTTTATCATATATTTGTTTATAAAATAATAAAATTGTTTACAAATAATAATTAATAAAATTATTAAACAATTTATTGATTTTAGCCCTAAATTAAAGCAATATTTGGGGTTATATTCAAAATATTGGTTACAATTTTCGTCAGTTTTATTGTTTTTTCTCTCTTTGTCGAGAAAGTGAAACGCTTTAAAGGATAATAAAATACGTTTCACTTATATTAGCCCTCAATGAGTATTGAAATATAAAAATATAAAAAGCCTTTAACTCAATCCCCATTAGTCTCTATTTAGCATTCACTTAGTATTGCAGTTAACGCTTTCTTTAAATATAATACTTTTCACTATACAATTGACTGTACAATAGTGAAGAGTGAACAGAGAGACAAATAGAGAGATATTCACGTAATTAATGGTCTCATACAGTCATAGAGTCTTTATTCTCAACACACAAATGGAGGGAATATTTACATAAAATAAATTGATTCTCACTTTTAATTATTTTAATTTGATTTAATGCTAATCGCTTTGTAGTTGTTAACTAACTATTTAATAAACTAACGATTGTTCGCCACACACACACCCAACCCATGGCTGTACTGTTTGACTCCATTTTGCATGTTTTGCGCCAAATATTATGTCAAATATATATCAATATTATATACCAATACATACAAATACATACAAATACATACTTGTCGCTACTTTTCAATTAATACTAATTAATGACAGTTGTGTTCAATTGACTCAAACGAATCATTCAATCAAATAAATGATTGGCAGTGTGTTAAGTCATACAAACCAATGCAAACTTACCATAAATTAAATGATTATATAATTTAAACCATTTCCGCACTTATTGTTGATTAAACACTATATTAGTCTCTAATCAGCCAATAGATGGCGAAATATCTGTATTACAACACAAATATGATTGGCATAGCTGTAGAGGAGGTGCTTATTAGAGACGAACAGCAAATGAGAGCTCAGGTATAGTCTGACAGGTGTGGCCTCTTGTTTGTCCAATTTTGACCACTTTTGACCACTTATTGTTATTAATTGATACAAAAATAGGTAAATAATATAAACTAACAGTTACTATAATAATAGCACTTATGATCTGTTTTCGATGTAAACCTAAAAGCGCACAAAATTCAAATCCGGTCGAGATATTTATGTTCCTTATTAAAGGTGCCGCTGGTTTGGGTTAGTTTTGGGTATATATTAGGACTTTGCAGTTGGTTTCACATTTGTCAACCCAAACCCTAACCCAAACCCTAACCCATTTGATTGGTATTTCTGTGGGAATTTAAAACAAAAAGTTTATGAAATTATAATTAGAATAAAATAAATTGAAAACTAATATATTTTGAACACCTGTCAAACGCATTAAACTAAGATTAATTATTTGATTTGTAATTTGAGAATAAAAAATTTATTCAAATTCATTATACAGTAGTCTTCTGGGTTGGGCTTGGGTTCAGTGAAAATGTTCCAGTTTGGGTTCATTTGGGTTTGGTTTGGTTTGGGTCGCAAAAGTACGAACTAGTTGCATCTTTATTCTTTATGTTGCTGTTGAAGTTGGTTTAGATCAGGTTTAGGTCAAAGGTCAACACCCATACCATTAGTTTATGTTAATCCTCATGAATTATGACTCGAGTCTCTATTTTTGGCATTTTTAACATTTTTGGCATTATCGGCATTATTGGCATTTCAAACCTTAAAATTGCTAACTTTTCGACCAATTTTGTCAATTACATTCAAATTGATTCAATAAAAGACAATTATTAAAAGTTTTTAAAACTTAAAACATTTAGCATTAGCTCATTTTTTTCTTATAAATAATTTGGTGCAAAAATGCTTTAGAAAAAAAAATTGTATCAGAAAACCGATAAGTTTTTAACTCTTATTGTGTTTTCTCAATAAATTATTAATATTTTGACGAATTTTGGTAAAAATGTGAAAATTAGAAAAAGTGTTAGGAACATATAATATATGTTGATAGGCTTATTTGACTCGTTTTTTGATCATATCTCTATTTTACATTTGCATTAATAGAAACAAATAGAGATTTAGGGACTATTTGTACTACACTACTAAAAAGTAGACTCTGGTCATCACTGTCAGGACCACTCATCACATTCGTTTGTATAGAACTTGACTTTCTTTTGAGTAAACTATTTATTATTGTTTTATTTTAAGTCTAAATTGAAAATAAACTATTAATACATATAATATATAAAATTTAAATAAAAACTTGAGTTAATGTTAATTTAAAAACTATTATATTTAATGATAGAAAACTCTATTTAATATTTTTGAAACAGATATACATATCATAAATAGAATAAAGAACTGTAACAGTACTGTTCTGTATTATACTTTAATATTTATCTGATATTTATATAAATGTTGTGAACAAATACTTTAAGCAAATGAGAAACTCATTCAAAGCGAACTCATCTCAAGTCAATGAGATTCAGATGAATAGTATCATCAAAAGCGAAATGCACTGATTGCTGATAAATAGGAGGATCGCTGGGGTGCGGATGGAATCCAATTAGTTTACAGTTAGCTATAAATTGTATTCCATAGGGATCTGTCAGCGAAAAGACTCCGATTTGTGCGAACTTTGGTGCGCACACTATGGCTATGGCTTCGGGTAACATAAGTTGATATGAGCAGTGAGTGTGCAAATCAATTGACGACATGAAACTGCTTTGTGTGGGGTGAGTGTGAATCCAACCAACTGTTATCAGATCGTATTTGTCCTGAACTACAAACACTTCCTCTTCATTCTCAGTCAAACACGAGTCAGAAGTTCCTCTCTGTTTAGGCACTAATACGTGTGTTATAGTGAACGCGTTGTGACCCAACTTGCCGGCCAGTATAGCACACGTCTCAACATTTAAGTCTGTGTTTCTCTTTGCTACTGAAAGAAACTTTTCAACTAATGTTTCCGGTATTATAACTCTTCGAAGACAATCAAATTTATCATTAAATGAGAGCAGAGAGGGCTTTGTTGAGCGGTCTACTCTTGGCATTGGATGTGTTGAATGTGGTCCTGACTCAGAACCGCCAGAAGAGGCAATTATAGGAATCATAGGCAACACTTGTTTTTCTTTAGTCTGTTCTATTTGTTTGTCTAACTTGAACTGCAATTCCGCCAATTTGTTCGCTTCTTCCACTTGACGCTTACGGTCCGCTTCTTCGCGTTCTTTTGCTGACCTCTCCTCTGCCTCAGCATCTCTTCTCTTCTAAATAATAAGTTTATTAATTAATTACAAACATATTCAACACATTCAAGAATAATATTAAACTATTTAATGAATGTTTGACAACCTTATGACTGAGCCATAAATCGTATTCAGTCTGATATTTGGCCAAAAGCTTTGATTTTAACTGTTCTGCGATCGGAAATATGTTCTTACAGTTGGCTTTAGTGACAGCCTTTTCATTAACTTCCGAATTGCGATATTCGCTGTGCTGAGGAATCTTCTCAACAAACAAACTGTTTATTAATAAATAATTATTAAATATTAACAAATATGTCGCATAAACTCATACGTAATGTATTTCATATATAAGATGAAGGCTTTGTCCAAATACTGCTCCTCTCTATAGATGTGCGCCATTCGTAGCAATTCTTTACCCGAACGCCAATACCTCTTAATAGGAACCGAGTCGTCCACTGTCACAGAGCTCGCCGTCAAACACATCGCTCTCACTCTCTCTTGAGGTTCAACTGACTCTAATTCAGCTGAATAACTATTAGAGTCAGGCATTTCATCAATATATCAATTAATATATTAAATCAATTCTATTAATAAAACTATTTAGAAATTATTAATATTATAAACAATTGTTTATTATTAATAAATATGAATCAATATATTCAATAAACAAATTACGTTACCTTTAAATTGCACTTCAGCTGAACTATAAATTACGTAAAGTAGTTTAGAGCGGTGGGGGTCACACCTATGGGGTAGAGTAGGGGCAGAGTAGGGGTTGGACAGAACTAGTGTCAAACTAGTGTTAATTGAGTTGAAAGAACGAGAACCAGAACCAAAACCAGATTAAAAGAAATCCAATGAACACAACGTCTTTATTATTTGAGCGATTATAACAGTTTTATAATTATTATTCTATTAATGCAGTAATATTAATACTATTTTGATAACTACTTTAAATACTTACTGTTGTAAATGTTCAAATAAGTATTCATTCAGACTATTTATCATTTAATACAATTCAAATAAATCAGTAGAACAGAGGGGTGGTGTGTGTCGACGGTGTGTGTCGACGGTGTGTGTATGTGCTTATGTTTAACCTAAGTCAGCATTTTGAGAATTGTGTATTCGTATAATTTAGTATGATATAATTTAGTATGATATAATTTAGTATGATATAATTTAGTATGAAAAAGTATGAAAAAGTATGAAAAAGTATCCAAAGGTCTCCCATTTGATTTTTGGCTAATTGTAAATTAAGTTGCAAAACCCCTGCCCCTAGTTTTAAGCAATATTTTTGTACTAAATATAAACCCACCGACATTTTCCCACCGACCTCTTCACAAAATTTGTGACATTTAACCTTATAATTAAAATGTGACAAGGTCTAATGTTCTCATTCTGAATGTTTAGATATTTTGATAAATCTCATATATAGTGTTAATATTTGTCAAAATTTGATTGGACACTTTGATTGGACACTTTGATTGGACACTTTGATGCATATTTAATGATGATTGATAGTTGACCATTAAAAATGAAAATGAGGTTTGTCTTGCATTGATATACAGTACTTTGTACTTTCAGCTATTTATAACTTTTTTCAAAACATTTTAAGAGAATTGCAAATTTTTTAGATATTCCTCACAAAAAAGAGAACCAAATAAAAACCAAATGGTTCTTAGTTCTGGGCATAAAACGACCCAAACTATCAATTTTTGGCCAGAACTCAAACCAAAATCATACCATAGATTTCATAATTTGGAACCAAACCCAACCCATACGCAAACCGAACTCAACCAAACCCAATAGAACCAGAACCAGTCGCAACATTAGTCAGTAGTTAAAAGATTAACATAAAAATTAAAGTAATTCGCGAAACGAGACGGTAAGGAAGTTTTGAAAATATAAGAGAATTATAACATCAAAAATTGTGACGACTTCAACATATTTTTATATATAATAAATGAGAAAATCATTTATTTATTTAGAGTTCATATTGATTACAATATTAGTTAATAAGTAATATTTAATAGTTAAGTAAATGGCAAAAAGTTAGAGTGCATTACAATTCCAATTATAAAATAACTATAAAACCAAATCGACGCTAATTTATATAATTTTCGATTATTTGTAATTTCACTATTAAAAGACTGTACGGCCCAATATATGACTGGACTAGAAGATGATATTAATCTTGTGGTCACCTGAATGTGAATGAATAATATGCTAAATATAGTCAAAGCAAACACATGAACCATATGAACAAAACATAATTCGTTCGTTAATAATGAATTGCAATTCGTGTGTTCGCACTCATGTTCACACTTATGCTGACAATTGTCCACAAATGGCTCTCTTCTTATCACTGCTAATGATATGATTTTAGTTTTATTAAAATATATGAATTTGATGAAAGTGTACAAAACGAGAGCTACAACAGGAAGAGCGAGCATGAAGTTTGGTATTTGTTTGAATGTGTAATATCTGAGAAAACCAACGTTCCAGTACTGAGACTGAACTGACGAATACGACAGAGGAATACTATGTGAACACCAGTCAGGTAACGGTTCTGTTCTATGTCTTTCCAAACAAAACAATTTGTAAGCATAGTATTGATACGCGACAAATGGTGTCCAACTTATTAACATACAAGATATGGTTTCTATCACTTTCCAAATCAATATTTGTTTGGAAGTGTTTGAAAAGAAGCTTTTCTTGCTTTGCTTGCATTCATAATATTGTTGCAATTGTTGTATAGTATTAATGAGTTGTCGGTATAAAATAAATCCGATCGATATAAGGCCTATATTTCAATAAACTATGTATTGATTAAAATGTAATTCAAATATGTGTTACAATACCATTAGATCTGGTCACAGAACTCAACCCAAACACAACTGAGGCCATCAGTAATGACTTATATGACTTGTGAGCTGTTGTCAGATAAATACCAGTAAAGGTCAACAATGAGAACATACTCTCTGAATAAGAGGCAGAAAAGAAAATAGAGGACGGATTGTATGCGAACCAGTGGACCACTCCTTCCGCGAACGGCTTATTGCGGAACAACTCAAGTGTCAACTTATACAACACTATAGCGGTCAACACAAACACGACAGAGTTGACGAGAGCGGCACTTATTTGTAATTTTAAATAAAAGCTTACATTTGGTGAGAAATGAATGGCAAACATATGTAACAAACCATCAAAAGTGTTGATCATATAATCAAAGAGATGTGCGACAGATCTCACAGTCAATGGAAATAAAGGGAAAAAAGCGAGAAATGGTTCAGAAGTATAGCCCTTATAAGCGATTGCCATAAAATACTGTGAATCCCAACGATTCAGACCAGAAATCAATTTATTAGTTATTAAATCAAAATCTGACTTAAGCTCTAAATCAAAGCCATTAATAAAAGCATCGCTTTTGTGGTCAACTATTAGTAAATTGAATACCATTTGCAATAATAACACAATTATTCGCGATTTAACACTAATTGTTATTATTGAAAACAATTCATTGCTTGAAATTGAAAAACATTTATTCATCATTTTTCGCATAAATTATTAAATATTAATTTTATTTAAATATCAATAATAATTATATGTATTTGAACATTTGGCAAACAAATCAAATCAAATAACAATAACATTCATATCAATTGAATGCAATACAATACAATACAATACAATACAATACAATGCACAGCACATCTTATTGTATGTATAGAACACATACAACTAAACAGTTATTTAGATTGTACTTTGATTAACATCTTATTTAATCATAAAAATTGACTCAAATTATGAAATTTTATTTATTAAACTAATGATTAACTCATTTATTCGTGAGCTATACATGAGAGGCAGTCGTGGCCGAGTGGTTAAGGCGATGGACTAGAAATCCATTGGGGTTTCCCCGCGTAGGTTCGAATCCTACCGACTGCGAAATTTTACTCTAATTTTTTATTTTTTTTTGACGTAAAATATGTTAATAATCGTTGCACTTTATTATAATTATAGAAAATGAAACGTTCATTTAATGTCAGTCTAAACTGTGCAATTAAACAAAAGAAAACACTCTATATTTAAGTTAATTTGTTTAAATAATTTTCTATCGAGCGATTCCCAAACTCTATTTGGCTCCATAGAAAATGAGAGGAGTGCAGGTAGGAGGCGAGAAAATTTATAAGTTTAAATAATACATATATAGCTTTTCATGAATATTTTTACCAATTTAGGAGTCAATATAAACACGAATGAAAAGTTATTTTTTCATACTAATACATGCAAGCATGCATTCTATAATTCTAGTTCTTCTACAAACAGTTATACAGTAGTGTAAAGTTTACAAATATCTTAACATTTCATATCAATACCGGATATCCTTTCATAAAATAATTCCTTCGAAGATGAGCCCAAACTGTATGGCCAAATACAAGCATCATGTTGACACCATTGCCACTAATTAACTAATTTAGATGTCTATACTAGAGCATTGCATTGGTGCTCCGCAAAGTCTTTTCATATTTGAAAGTGTTCCTCAACCCAAAAAATTTTGGGAACCGCTCATATATATGATATACCAATTTATACAGTGATTAGAAATGATGTTCCGCTGCTTTTTAGTCTCACCCGATTATTGAGAACTGGAGAGCGCACCAGATGTGATGCCAATAACCGGGTTTGTCAATATACTTACAATCAAAAGTTGTATAATACAATATATGATTTGCTTCATAATACATAATACCTTTACTTGTAATATATTAATTCACTATTAATATATTAATTTATTAAAAAAAATTTTAAACTTTAAATTAGGATTTTCATGAAAAATAGCTTATAAGTGGATACTATTTATTATACAGTACGTAATCATAACTTATTTTGAGAGAAGCGTAGATCAAGTTCTTCAGAAATTGAGCTGCACTTGTAGAAGCTCGAGCTCGAAACTCAGCTTTTGAGTTGATCAATGACCACTAATTTATATGGCATTAAATCTATATAAATATTTGAATAACTTATTTATAAAAAAAATTACATTAATTCAATTAATCTTAAAATCAAACTGTTTTTATTAATTCAAATTTTTATAAAAAAAATATATTTTCAAAATGAAATCATTTATAAATTTAAAACGAAAATCCGTTACGTATAAGCAATTAACTAAAGAAATACAAATCAAACACTAAATATAATAACTAGAGAGTCAACACTTCAATACTAATTCGTAATTACAGTCTTACTCTTGTATAAAAAAAATGTCAAAACTTTATAATTCCAATCGTTCCACAAAAGTTTCATTTCATCGTTTAAATAGATTTTGAGCTCTGGCTGTTTGGCTCACAAATAGAGCGTTACGTTGTGCTATAATTTTATGATCACTCTTAGACTTTTGTTTCTCAATTAGATTCACTTTTGGTAAAGTTGATTGTATTGGTTGTGTTGATGATTGAGTTGATGTATGTGTTGTTTGATTCGATTTGATTCCATGCTTGAGCTGTAATTCATTGATTTGTTTATTGAGTAATGCGATTACATTTTGATTAGTGTTGAGCTGTTGTTCACTTTCGTTACATTTAATTCTTAATAACTGGAAATCTTGTCGTAAGTCTTGATATTCTTTATCTTTAAGTTGAAGCTGTTCTGCACAGGAGCGCAAATCTGACTGCAATTTATGAACTGTAGTTTGTTTGACGCCTACGACCTCTTCTTGTTTTGTTGCAACCTATCAGTCAATTACAAGCGTATCAATCAATCAATTAATTAATATAAAACTCACATCAAATCAATCGATTGACTCACTCTATTAAGTAGTGATAACTTTTCATGTGTTAACTGAACCTCTGTTTGCAATTTTCTAATTATTTGATTAGCTTTGGAGAGATCTTGAGTTAGCATTTGATTGCTTTGATTGGAGTCATCCAATAAATGGTCTTTTTCTTTACATAAAGCGTCCGCTTTAATTCTTTCACACTTTTCATTGTTAAACAAATCCCTGGTTTGACGCAACTCTTCTTCGAGTGAAACTATTTTATTATTCAAGTCTGTAATAGTCAGCAAATCCTTCTCTGAGTTGATTTTGATCTCTTGCCTAATATTTTGTTGAACTGCCGCTAATTCTGTCCGCAATTTTTCATTTGAAACTTTAGTTTCGCTCTCTTTAGACATCAATTCATTGATTAAATGTTTCTGAAGTTCGATCTCTTTCTTAAATTTGATTTCGGTTTCTCTCAATTGAAGTTTGTACTCGTTTTCAATCATTTCTAATTCTTTTGATTTCGATAACGAATTCTCATTCAATTGCAATTCAAATGAATGCAATCTATTCTCAAGCCTTTCATTTTCAAGTTTGAGATTATGAAAAGTGTGACTAAAACTCGATTTAATGAACTCTTGAGAAGCGGCCGGAATTGTCAGCGAAAAGTGAATCAAATGTTTCAATTGATTCAATTCTATCACTTCTAATATTAAGTCTTTAGTCATCTCTTTAATCGATAGCATAAACCTTATTATAAATAATAATAAAAGTTATTATATTATATAACATTAATTGATAAGAAACCTCGAATTGTCTTTATTTTGTTCTTGAAAACAGGTCTCAAATAAATCAATTAATTTGTTTGGAAATGAATCGAAATCTATTAATAAGTTTTCGGACGATTTAATCCTTAAGACAAATAAATATGAATTATGTAATAAAATGTAATATAAATAAATACTTATTAAAAATGTGTTCATTAATAGAAGTGGTGAATAGAAAGAAGGGATCGTTTTCGTCACTCAAACGGATTATTAATTCTTTACGACAAATACCAAAATCAGACTCTATTTCTATTTTGAGTCTTTTGTTTCTGTAAATTAAAAGTCATTTAATTATAATATAATATTCATATCATATATA
>JAUJYT010000557.1:0-17521 GCA_033996565.1 Nanhermannia nana
TTACCGACGGAAAACTAGCGATACTAATGCTTTACTATGTGATCGCGCTTTGTAAACTGTCATAGACTGTATACTTTTACTTGTTTCTCATATTTTCGTACTTTTCCCCCTTCTTATGAGATAGTTGACAAATATGCTCAAAGGCAAGGAATCTCAAACCGTAGAGTTGACTGCATTAGTTTTTTTTGAATTGGAGTAAAGAAATTTAAAATTTAAAGCAAATTTGTAAAAATTTAACCTAAAAATTTTATTAACTTAACATTAAATAACTTATTTGAAACTAAACTATTGAAAGATTGATATTTTTTTATCATTTTTAGCAATTATCTAAAAGAATTTCAAGAGTTAAGAGTCTCTATCAGTATTTGAGTCTCGAAACATAAAACTGACAGAAATACTAATGAACTAAATACTAAACTCACATTAATAAATATTTAATACTAATGAACAAATTAGTGAAAAATATGCGCATAAAATACCCAAAATATTCAAGTAATTAAAAATTGCTCTTAAAAATAACATAAATTCAATTCTCTCATAATATTTGAAAAATTAGGCAATTATTTAATTAATTCAAAGTTTCAAAGAATAACAAAATGCATTTTAACTATAAGTATAGATCTCATTTTCTCAAATAAACTGCATTGTATTTAAAATAGAGCTATTCTGGAGAAAAGGTCTAACCTCAATTCAATGCTGACTAAATGTTTTATATGATAAAAATTGTATTCAACTTATATTTTCCGGGGAATAAATAGTTTAATGATTAACACTATTTTAATCACTCAAATTAGTTTAAATTCTTTCAAATCAATGGATTTTCGTGTAATTTTTTAACGAAAAATGCAATAAAATGTGCCCAATATTTGAGTGTCAAAATATGCATTTTTTAAAAATTTTTGCCAAAATATGCAAATTGAAAGTTAGCTCATTTTAAAACTGATTTCATGATTCGGATATATGTTTACAATTGCATATTATCTTAATTATGTAAAAAACATGAATTTGCTACTAATGAATAAACACAATTGGGATCACTTTTGAAAGCCATATGTAAAACAGATATACAGTAAAAGGTATACTAACAAATTTTCAAAAAATTGCTCAAATCGGTCGAAAATATGGAGCTAAAAAGGGCAAAATTGAGTTTCAAAAATTTTATTATTAGTTCAAAATCTTGAATCAAATTATTATTTGTTTTTACAGAAAATTAATATTTTAATGATTAACCACATTTAAAATATAATTTCACTGAATTATAATTATCTTCAAGTTTTCTGATAAAAACCTCATTCGTTTTTCAATAATTTTTATATAAAGTAAAAAATATATTTGGGCATCAACTGAGACAAAAAGTGCTATACTTATGAGCTAAAAGTAATATAAATCTGATATAAATTACAGTATTTCTAGCAAAAAGTTTTCAATTAAGGATTCCGTGAGAAGCTATCTTCAAGTTTTTCAATGATTTCGTTTGGATTTCATTAATAAACGTGAAAACACTCCTAAATCGGGACAAATTACTGAAAATGTGTCAAATCGTGCGGCAAAAGCGAAAACTTCCGAAATGAGAACTTTTAAACTACATTTTATAGGATCACATTCTGCTAACTTTCAGCTCTTACATGAAACTCCCAATAATTATACTTATGAAGAGAGACCGGGAATCCCTGATAATATAATACCAGTAAAAGCAAAAGTACAGGTGTTTAATATTCAATCACATGTTTTATACATTAATAAGCTATGATTCACATAATGATAGAGGAAAACAGTTAAAGTCATTCATTTCCTTTTATAAGTTTAAATAAACTAAACTTTCGCGATAATTATTTTAAAATTTCAAAAATAGTGAAGATATACGCCAATTATCACTAAATTAAGAGATTATGTGTGCCAGTGATGCACATCGCTCATGCGTTTGGTGGCAAAGCGCCGAGCGTTGGGATTTTCTGGAGCGAGAGCTTCTGACCCCCCAACGCGATCGCCTGCCAAGCGCTAAGTCTTAATAAATTTTTGATATAATTACAAAAATGACAATCTTTTATAAAGTAATTCATTACTTTATTTTAACGAATTTAGGAATAGAATGACCACACATTATCACTTCTATGATTCTTTAGAAAGTGTTTTACTTTTTAGAAAATATTTGTTGACTGGAACGCTCGTGTCAAATATTATCTATTCAATCAGTATTTCCGTACCCAAGCCCTATCCCCAGAATTTTGAGGTATTTAAACACTGTATAGGTCAGTAATAATTTTTCAAATCTGTCACATTTTGAATTTATATGTCTGCCCACAACCTCAAATTTGTGGACACAGCAATGTTTTATCAGTTCGCACAGGTACAGGTTATCATATTTTTAATCTTTATCTGTATATACAGTATATTTAATTAAAATGACGTCTTAAACAATACATCATAAACAATTGTGTGCGGTAACAAACTTGACACTCGGCGCCGAGTGTGAGCATCACTGGTTAACAAAAATATTTGAAAGAATAAAAAAATTGCAACAATTTATCAAAATTAGTGAATTAAAAGCTGAAAACACAACTTTTAAATACCTGTTAAATAAAAATAAAAGTTTACACATATTTCGTACAATACATTGAATGCATTGAATACTAATTATGTTTAATGTCTAGCGATGTCTAATAATTAACATAAACTATAATACAGATATGTATAATGCAAATAAACGGCTAATTAAAAGCGCCGGCGATTTATGTAACGTAAAAAATAGTGAAAATTTAGTTTCGATAATAATGTTTTCATAGCTTTTTAAAAACATAAACATATTTATAATATAAACAAATCGTAATCGCAATGAACTTACGCTAAGCTGTTATCTATTTTTGTGTCCAATCAAACTATTTTTATTAATCACTAAATAAATATACAGTAAAACTATTGAGTAGTTTAAGTATTGAATACCAAATCTTTTACATCCATTTATCTATAAATAAATAATTAATCATTATCTCATTTATTGTTATATTATTTGTATTGCTATTAAATGGGAAAATGGATTACATAAGAACATAAACTTTACTTATAGTAGTCATGCGCTCAACCGTTCATTCAATAATAGAGACTCTGACGCAATACTATTATAAAAGATATAACTTTCACACAAATGATTCATATAAAGCATATAAAGCTTAAGAACAAACATCTTATTTTTGAGCCATTTTTGAATTATTATATTTTATACCAATACTGTATATGCAAAACATTATTAGGGGTTATTTTTTGCAAATATTTTATTTGTGCGCATCTGAATATTAAAAACAGTTAAAAATTACACAGAAATTGTTTAGCAATAAAACTCATTCTCGCTTATAGTGAGCTTATTTATAAAGTAAATGACTGTGAAGTTCTAGGGCTTAACTGGGGCTTAAAATATTACTATAAAAACCGTCTTTTGCAATAAGAAACTTTTTTTTCTTAAAAGCTTGTCTCTAATTTGTGGTCAATACCATTCTAATGCAACAATAGGAGATTTATTTGTATAATGCAGTGGTGGTCAGACTCGACGGACCGTATTTCCAAAATTTTGGCCCAAAAAACCAGAGGGGTATAGGTGGGGGTATTTTTCAAACATTTTATTTATCGCTTTAAAACACTTAATCATGTTATTGTTTCATAATCTAAATAACATTTCTGAGACGATTCGTTTCATTTTTAGACTATTTTGAATTTTGGTTTTTTTAAACTCACAAAAATCAAAGGAGGGGACCAATGGATTTTTTACGCGATACAAATTTTAGCTTTCTGTTCGCTGGGGGAGGGGGTCAATTTTTTCTAGATTGACAGAGGGGGGTATCTTAGTCAATCACAAAAAGTCAGGGGGTTGTAATACCCTATAGCCCCTCTGGCAACCCCTGATATAATGTTTTATCAGTTTTACAAAATGTTATACCCTAAGTTCAGGAGTATAACCGCATTTATGTATAAACCGCAAGATTGAAAATAGCGCTATTTTAAAATGAAACAGTTCCCCATACATTAACCGCACCCCTTGTATAAACCGCATTAAAAACACGTGTTGTAAACATTGAAATAAACACAATTCAATGACATTGTGTTTAAAGGGGGTATGAAATCGAAATATTTAGTGTAAACACACTTACTTTATCTAACTTGTGATAGCTTTACACCTCTTTATAATAGTAAATAAATCAGACGGTTATGTAATTTGATAAATTTGGTGGCAATTATTCATTTGTAATTTTGATTCAAACTTCAATAAATTTTAATTTTGATTTTCATATATAAACCGCACCTCATAGATAAACCTCAAGCTTTATTTTTTTAGAATTTTCACTTTTTACTTAGATAAACCGCGGTTTATACTTCTGAACTTAGGGTAGTTTTTTGGATTAATCTTATTTTAATTTATAAAAATTGGAGCCAATTCGAGTTTATTAATTAAAATTAAACAAATCTTCTCTATTCAGACCAAAAACTAATTAAAACTTTTAAGAATTTAAAACCAATAAAAAATTTTATTAAAGAAATTAATGAAAATTTACAAAATAGATGAAAAAATATCAAAAATTACAATAATATTTATCGATAATAATATCAATAGTATTGTAAGTGAATATCATTGAAATCATAAATAAATAGTTATAAAACTTTATTTTTATGAAACTAAATATTAAATAATAATTATGAAACATAGGAATTGTTTGATAATTCTCTGAGTATTATTCAAAATGCTTTAGAGATTGGATAAGAATATGAAGAATATGAAGAATAAAACTAATAAATAAGTCAATTGGATCTCTTGATGTTGAATATAAGTGCGGCACCGATTAGAAAGACTAAAGTCCAGGAACCAGTTATGATGTAACTTAAGGCTACTTCAAAATGTTGTGGACCCCAACCTCTGTATAGTATATGTCGAAAGGCATCGATACTTATTCCTTGTGGAAAAACAGAACTAATAAGTAGCATAACTTTTGGCATTGTTTCGATCGGCCAAACAGTTCCTATAAATTAAAAATTAATTTTAAAGATTATTTTTTACATAAGCCTTTTAAAACAGATCTACAAATCAAATTTCTCTATTTCTTAGCACACAAATACTTAATTGACATCATTTTTTTTATCCATAATTACCTCCCATTAGAAACTGCGGAAACATAGAACCCATGCATAG
The DNA here is from genome assembly GCA_033996565.1 of Nanhermannia nana. Classification (NCBI taxonomy): domain Eukaryota; kingdom Metazoa; phylum Arthropoda; class Arachnida; order Sarcoptiformes; family Nanhermanniidae; genus Nanhermannia; species Nanhermannia nana. The sequence continues at coordinate 5,174 of JAUJYT010000557.1, forward strand.
AATAAAAGCTGAATTCTCTTCTTTACAAACAGATGATATAAAGAGACCATAAGTCATGCCACAAATGCCTTGCATGACAACAAGTAATGCCATCCAAGCTATAGGACCACGACATGGAATGTCAAATATAACAAATGATAGTATGAGAAGAAGAGACGCTTGTATTATAACAACCAATGTCTGAGTCAATACATGAGATATTATGTATTCATAAGGATGAACACCTAATCAACAATTATTAATACTTAATAACTTGTAATAACTTGTAATTGCTTTTATGCTAACCGGAGACGAGACTTCTTGCAAGCAAACCATCTTTGCGTTCAAGAACTAATGTAAGAGCTGTCGGTGCTATCGATGATAAGAACAGAAGACTTAATATAAATCCCGGTGCCATGAATTCAGTGACCGGCGGGTCTTTAGTGCCCAGAACTGGCGAATGGATCTAAATATTAATGACATAAAACATATATTCAATGTTAAAACCAAAATATTACAAAAAAACATTTCAATACTTACATGAATGGGCGGATCTGCTATCGATTCACTCAAAGCATTATCTCTGAGAAGTTTTTTTGCAAACGTTTGAAAGGCTTCGTGAATAACTTGAGTTATCTTATGTGCAGCGAATTGAGCTTTAAAACAATCGTAATATTAGTCCTCAATTATGTAAATTATAATTTTTAATGACTTACTCGTCATATCGAGATAAAGATTCACTTTACTCATAGAAATGTCCGATTCTTCAGGATAATAGTCATAATAGCTGTTAAAACCAATTCTATGGATAGATTCAGAAAAGTTTACTCCAATTGTTAAGAGAGCACGACTTTCACCATTCTTAACAGATAGCAATCCTTCTTCGAGTGAAAACACCGGCTTTTGAATAATTGTATAATTATTTATTGATTGCAAATAATCTAAACTATATTTTGGTTCATTTTCTTGATTAAAGACAGAAACGGGAATATTATACGGATCGCGACCAACACAGTAAAAAAATAATACACCTGTGAATTGATGGGAAATTTAGTTGAAAACTATAAAATTAGTTTTTAAACCAAAAATACAAATATCAAAAGTTTTATGCCTTGAATCGATGGCACTAATAGAGTGAATATCAGAACCGGTAAGTTTCGACACATTCGCAAAACATTTTTCCAAAATAGAGCTGAAGTTCTTGCAAATTGATCTGCAAATCGATTTCGTTTCACGAATTTGACATTAACTGTGCTCTTCTGTATACACACATTAGTAAATGATTTGTTATTCTGTTCTGACAGTGAATCTAAATTTCCTTTCTTTAGATGCGTTTCATTATAATTTGTTTCGTTTAAAATGTTTTTATATCTTTCAACAGAATTAATTGCAATGCAATTATTATTGCGATTATTGAAATTGGTTGAGTTCTTTTCGCATAAATTTAGAAAAACGTCGTTTAAGTTATGCGAATAAAATTGTCTCATAAGACTGTCGGGATTTCCTTCTTCGAGAAGCATTCCCTGTCTCATAAAGCCAACAATGTTTGCAGAGCGCGCTTCTTCTATATAATGAGTTGTAATCACAACAGTTATTCCTTCGTTTGTTAGTTCAATTAAATGTTTCCAAATGTTTTGTCTCAAAACTGGATCAATTCCAACGGTTGGCTCATCCAATACAAGGAGAGGTGGTTTATGTACTAAAGCAGATGCTAATGAGACACGACGTTTCTGACCCCCACTTAAGTTTGCTATAAAATAATGGCAAATAAATTCAATTAGAATTCAATAAAGAAGTTCAACTCTAATGTTGTTTCGCTTAAGCAGTGCCGTAGGCAGCTATGGGCCACTGGCCACCCAAGCATTTTTAGATATTTAAGTGTAGTTCTATGGCGATTTTTAAAATTATTAAACCTTAGAATTTTCCTTTGTCTAACCCCCAACCAAAAATTTATGGCTACGGCACTGCGCTTAAGCTCAATCCAAAAATCAAATGAAAAGCTTTAAAATAAATTGTCTTAAGACAATCCAAATTGATATAATTGAAATATTAAGACCAGTCAAATAAAAATTTCTTAAACGAAGCAATAGTTTGGTGAAACAGCGCTACAAATAATTTTTTTGTTGCAAGTCATTCACAAATTATATAACACTGAAATTTGATATTTGAGATCCATGTAAAGTTTGTACCCTAAACTCCTCCTATTTACGCAACATTTATTTTTAATAATTTCTCGATTATTTCTCTCTTTTGTTCTTCCCACTAAAATATCAACTTTTGTCATAAACTCAGACTTTGCTAAGGTCCGAAGGTGAGCCTTGGAGGATCATCTTTCAATTTTCCTAAAATCTGTTTATGGGTCAAACTCTTTGGATTTGAATGAAAATTTTTGCGAAATCATTTTTAAGGCGAAAAAAATTTTTTAAATAATTTTCGCACCAATTTTTTAACATTTCATTTTCGACAAACAACATGGAACTATTTGACTATTTCGTAAAAAACAAAGGGAGACCAAAGAAACATTTCAGAATTTTGAAAATCCAGTTAGGGGTCAACTCCACTTTGACACAGTGATGGGCAATGCTAGAGCGTTTGGCGCTCGGTGACGAGCGCAAGCGTCGAGCGTGAGCACGTCGAAAGCGAGCGTCAAATGTATTACATATAAAAATGTATTTTTTTTTTATTAAACAGAGGTTTTATTTAGGTAAAACTACAAACTATTATAATAAACAAACATAATATTCAGTTTTAAGGAATTTAGGCATAGAATTGTAAAGATTATTTCATATTTGATTAAAATAAACGAACTTTGTGTGAATAAAAAACCTCTCAATCATGAAATTAACTGACCTTGGAGCTCAGTAAACGCTCGTCACCCTAGCGTGAGCGCTTCATTTTCCCGAGCGTGAGGGCGAGCTTTTCATTTTCCTCGAGCACTAGCGTAAAAATTACCCAAAGCGCGATCGCAAAGCGTGCCCATCACTGCTTTGACAATGTCTGTAGTAACCGGGCCGTAACAATCTTGTTTATGCTAGTATTACAATCCACTTCATATAATGGCTTTTTAAGATTTGTGTTTGACCTTTACCCACCCCTTTTTGTGTTAGATAATTTGTGGAACAACTAATTTTTACATAATTATTCCTTATGAGAATAATTGATTAATAATATGATTTGCTTAAAAATTTATTCTCTGTTTGAAAATAAAACTAAGAAAAAATTTTAATATAACGTAATCCGCTCTTAAGCGTTATATAATTATTCTCAGACTAAGAATTGAATTGAATTAAGCTTTTTTATGAATAATTCATTTTGAAGTCATAATTATTATTGAATAATTAAATTGTAATCTATATTCATATGATTTTCTGTACAATTTATGATTAAATGTTAAAAATAACTTATAATCTAATTTTACTTATAAATAAACTAATGCTATAATTAACTTGAAATTAAGTATAAAAAATACACTAAAAATAGTGAAGTGATAAAAATAAAAAATAGTTAAAAATAAATTACTGACCGATTTTGATTTTTCTGTGCGGAAGATCGAGAAACTTAAGTAAAAATCTAATCCTGTCTTTGATAACAGATTTTTCTAATCGATATAATTTTCCAAAGAATGAAAGTGTTTCTTCAATTGTGAATTCTTGAAAAAGACCAATTTCTTGAGGCATATAACCAACACCTGGTCCTGGAATTAGCGATTTCTTAGAGCCGGGCTTTTCACCAAATACTTTAACTGATCCTTTACGGGGTTTTACACTCCCAACCAGACAGTGAATTAATGTTGTTTTACCGCAACCGCTCGGACCCAAAATACTATATCTGAATAGCAATAAAGTTTATAAAATGGTCTCAAAATTCTCTATAAAAAAGTTAATATTAATAATAGAATTAATGATGAAAAATGAATGACATACATATTTCCTTCTGGTATTTCAACAGTGATTCCATTGAGAGCATCAACAGCTCCTTTAGATCTACTATAAGAAAAGAAAACATTTTCGACACTCACAGCCATTCTTTGTCGAGAGTGTGTTATTCTTTATCTTCTAAACCTCTTCTTTTAAACCTTTAATCCCAATGTAGTTTCAATAACATAAGTAAAAGTGTGTTGATTTACGCGAATGATATCATTGAACATAATTTATATTCTTGACAAATCCAGTTTTTCAATTATTTGATCAGATATTAGTCTTTTTGATTGAGAATAAACTTGAAAAAGGTTATCGAGACAATTAACGCAATGTACACATTTTTTTAAATTACATAAAATAGTTTTTGAGTATATTAAAACTCAAGTCAAGAAAATTGAATCTCAATTTTTAAAATAGTTGCTCAATTGGCAAAACTTAAATCACTTTAAAATTATAGACACAACTTTCACGAATGTCTGAACTAAAACTGAAAGTTTTACAAGTACTGGATTTTTGAGTTTTGCGAAAAGTTATTATTTCGATTGAGTTAAATATAAAAAAGAAAGTGGTATACGATAACATAATTTAATGCTTAAAGAAGTGTCTAAAAATAAGAAATTCACTTTCATATTCATTGAGCTCATTCAATGAAAAGATGATAAGACTTGGTTACAGAGTGTTGAACTTTGGTTAACTATAATATTCTTTTTAGTATTTTAGTAGTTATTCAAAACCATTAAAGCCTTTGAATTCAGATCACGTATCATTCCCTTACTGTGTCATTCATTACTTTCTGATTTTTTTCGTACTCAAAACATTGAATTACACCTTAAATGTTTCCGTTTATATTCTCTATCTATAGAAATTTTGTTATAAAAAATTTCATTAATCATATATTTTTTATTTAACTTTATTAGAAGTACTACTTTTCAAATAAAAAAAATATCTCGAAATATAATCAAATTGTAATTAATTTAAGTTAATTAGTGAAAACAACTGAAAACAAACAAAATAAATATGATCGAAAACATATTTTATGCCCAAAAAAAGAATAATTTTTTCTAAAATATTATATTTCTTAAGTTTGATCCCATTCTATACCAATGTTAAGAGCAAGAGAGTCATTAATTTTAGTTATAGTATAACTTAGTCTTATATTAATATACAGTAACATTTGGCAAAATTCATCATTTTAGTTAAGAAAACTTTCTTCAATAAGATTTTGGATTTGAAATTAAGCTAATAGAGAAAATTATTTTGGGTTTTACCTCAATTTTATTTTTAAAAGTTATTCGACTCTGCTTTAAAACTTGTAATTACTTTAAATCATATTAAAGTGATTTTAGTTAACAGTTCCAATAAATTAAAACTTAATAAAAGTATTATCTATTTAGGTTCAAGATTTTGAACTGATGTTAAGTTTAATTAAAGCAATAACCAGAAGTTTAGTCAATGCTTTAAAAGTTAATAAACTAAATTATAACAATTAATAGAATAATATTTGCTATTTGACCGAAAAATATTTTAAATAATCTTTCACAGTATTTGTATCATAAATAATAATAATCTTTATTGAACAATAGCAAAGACATCATAACCAGGTCATAACTAGGGCTGACCATGTATTATACAAGTAATTTAGCTTATTTTAATTATTTGCAGTGAGATTTTTTATACTTTGCTAAAGTTTGAAGGAAACAATTATTTTTTTTTGAATAACTAAAAGCTAATATAACTAAAGCTAAACTGAAAATAATATGAGAATTCATACAAATTATTTTAATGATAATTATATAATACGAGCTTTATTTTTGAGTATTACTTTTCTATGAAATGGAATTCGGTGATTTGATTCGGTACCATTGAAACAGCTATAAATTTAAACATTTTCTTAATTCTATTTCATTAATCATATTTTCAGTCTCGAGGGTTTCAGAGCGTATCTTCTCATTTCACTGAAAGATATTATAAATAATATACGATAAACTATAATGAAACAACCTAAATAATATTAAATATATTTTTGGAAAATATTAATTTTTTATAAGTCAACTTATATGGGAATTTGAAATTGATTCCCAAATTGGAATACTAAGTGAGATTTAATTATAACAAACTGATAACGTTGACATATTGTTAAAGTAAAATCTCATTTACCATATTTTTTTATTAGTTTAACTGTTCCTGAACTGGTTGGTTACATGTCAAAAGATCGAAAACGAAAAAATCGAATGTGATTATAATAAGATACAAAAAGACCGAAAATATTATTTAACTTAGATTTCAAGATTTGAGAAAATATCTGTGAGGTTTTTTGAAAAGAGCCTTTGGCTATAACTTTAATATGAAGTGAGTAAAGAACACTATAACTGATTTTCAATGATAAACTTAAGACACATTAGATAATTATTATAATAAGTTGAGATATCTATCAAAAAATTAATCAGTTATAGGTTTATTTACTCATTTTATATTAAAGTTAAATAAAGGCTCTTTAAAAAAAACTCACTGATATAACATATACCTTGGTCCCTCCTTTAATTTTTTGAAGAAATTAAATATTTCTATTTTTATGTATTTGATGATTTTGACATTCTATCTTTTGAAGTAATACATTGTGAACTAATACAGGTTTATGATACTAAATTTTATTATACAGAAGGATAGGCCATATAATAAACTGTAAAAAAGTATACAATACTTAGCTGTAGACCTAACTTATTATATATCACTTTAAAGCTTAGTAAATAAGGATTAATATAGTATTGAATTTATAGATGTAAATATGTCCGCCATTAAGTTAAACTCTTCAGGGCGTGATGACTATGTCAGAAGGTTTTCCAATGAAGGTATAGTTATGGAAAATCAGAGGGACTAAGTAGGCGCGAAGCCATAAAAATTGGCTGAAGGCTCAAATCGATAGTACTCATCAAATTAAATAGGAAAATTAAAAAAATTTTGAGACACGCCCACCCGTTCTCGAGATACGCCTACTTTTGAAAATTTCACGTGATCGTTTTTGCTAAGTGGGTGGAGCTTCTTAAAAATCATATGATATGTCAAATAGCTAGAGCTCGACGAGACGATTCAAACGGTGCCAAAATTATCGTTCTATGCCTTCAGGTTCGTAAATTATTTAAATTTTTGCTAGGACTATGGTGTGTCAAACCTTTGCTTACTACAGAAGCAAAATGAGATAACGTTGAACACACCACACTTTGTAATAAAATTTATATAACTTCAAAAATTAGTGTCAAAGTACCAAAAAATATTAAAATCAATTCAGATTATTATGTGAAATATGCTTTGAGACCTATTTATTAGCAGATCACTAAAACCTATCATAAGTAACGTATGATCACAAACATATTTAGACCTTTGAAACGTCATATCCATAACGTTAAACATTTAAAAGTTTAATGATATTTTATATAATAAAATTTTTCTAATGGGCAAAGTTATGTGGCCTTTCCTTCTGTAATCTGCTCATCTTTTAGTTTTTCAATTAAACATGAAAATAATAATTATTTTTTTGCTAAATTGAAATATGAAAATAAAAGTTTAAATGATATTTTTCGATTAAAAATATACGTTTATTAAGTTATAGTGAAAAGTATTTTTTTCGTATTCAAATTTTTAAGTGAAATGAAATTTCATGAAGTGAGGCATAATCTTTGAGACATTTGAAGTGAACAAATACGTATTCAACTTCATTCAATTAAATATAAATAAAGATTAAGACGAATTAATGAGAAGACATAAATTTGATTACTGCAGATAAGAAGCACTGATTTTTATGATATAAGCATTAAGTAAACATTTATGTCAAGGAAAAAGGAAGAGGAAAATGTTTTATCACAAGTGTTCCCATTAATTATGAATAAGCTCATCGTGTTATTGAGAATTCATTTCGGAAGTTCAAGTTCTTAAACTTTAAAAGAATTTAAGTATTCAATCAATCAATCATTTGAATGATTAAATAACTAACTTTATGATTAAGCCCTATAAGTCTTATTATTTAATATCAGTTTAATATTATGCAAAAAGATGAAACCAAGGTGATAATAGTTACAAAATTTGTTTATTATTTAATTACATAAGAAAAAGTTGATCTCAGTTTAAATGTATTACAATGATTATTGTCATTGCATTTCATTATTTATATTTAATACATAATCAGTAATTAAAAAATGATATAAAGTAAACTTATATACAAAATAATAATATATTTAATATATTTTATCTAAAGTTTTGGTTCATTATCTATATTAATAATTAAAAAATTATGTCAATGTGTGTGTCCGTAAGTCCGCAAAAATGTAATCAAATTTTACAATACGATTGAGATTTTCCTTTATACAAATTTTTAAAAAATTGAAACACACTGTAAAGGCTATAACAATGCTTTGGTACAACGCGTTTACAAACAAAATTTAAAACTCATTATCTAAAGCCTAAAATATATAGTGGACCTAACGCAATTTAAAATATGCTTAATATAAAAAGTGGCGTGGTGACATAGAAATTATAAACTTATAAATAGATCACTTAATTAGATCTCTTAATGCCGAATATAATTCCGGCTGCAATGAGAAAGACTAGAGTCCATGAACCAGTTATGATGTAACCCAAGGCCACATCGAAGTGTTGCGGACCCCAACCCCGGTATAGTATGTGTCGGACAGCATCAATACTTATTCCTTGTGGAAATACGGAACTAATAAAAACCATCAGTTTTGGCATTGTTTCGATTGGCCAAACAGTTCCTATGTATTATTAAGATTTTTGTTTTATAATTACTTTTGACAAATCTCTGTTCAAATCTTATGACTCAAGGATACTAAAGGTTAAAACGAGGCTAAACATTAATTTATTTGACATAATCCATTAAGTAATCTAATGAATTAAGTCATTGGTAATAAGGTATTAATGGATTCACATAATTGTGAAGTAATGCAAGTAATATACTGTAATATCTAAAACAAATTTTAACTTTGAATATTAATATGTCCCCGATTTTAGTGTTTCACTTGTCCTCACTTTGGAAACTTCTTTAAAGCGCACGTGTTTTGCATTGCATCGCATTTAGCATATAATTTCCAATTAAAAATGGCAATGAAAATACCAATGCTTTTACTTTAAACCAGTCACTCGTCCGCAGTTAAGTATCGGTCGCATTGTTTTATTCTCTAACTCTATTATTTTTGACAACAGGCTTAAGCTTTGTACTGAACGTAAAATATATCATACGCTTGATTTCTAACTATTTTATAAAAATGAATAACTAATATTAAATTGTCTTATTTTTATAACAAAAGTTTGATGTAATTTGACTTCTGATATTATTTTAATCTAATTACAGATAAAAATAAATAAAATAATTCTAATCATTACGATGATTAAAGGAAGGCAATGAAATTCATGGTTTTTCATTAGAAATGAGTTCTTGCTTTTAATTCTCTGTTAACTTTATATATATAACTTCTTTTCGTGAATAACAATAAAAAGGTTATTCAATGTGTTTTATAATAATTATGAAATAATAATTAGTTTATAATGTAACTTCTCAAACAAATGCTACTATAAATCTTATCATTTATGAAATATGGGTCAATACAACAGTAAAACGGAAGGGTATATTTCGAGTCTATCTATGAAAATCTATTGATTTTAAAAACTAACCTAATTTTTAACTAATTTCCTTTGAGACGCGATTTAGAAAAAGTTAAGATTTGAGATTTTTTACACACATTAAAAAAAATAAGAAACATGTGTTCAATCACTTCTAATTTTCAATAACCCGCAAAGGTTTAGAACCTTGAATATTAATACATCCATAAAAAGTTATGAACTAATTGTAATTTAATCAGAAACAAGATCTATTACAAGACTAAATTATAAGTTATAGTCATACCTGTTATGAATAGGGCAGTGAAAATATGTATTCAAGAATTTCAAGATATGTAAGCATTTATGCGCTTAAAATATTTAAAATATGTAAAAATATATGTTCTATAGATTAGGTTCAAATTAAAAGCATATACTATTTTTATTAAAAGCTATAGGATATACCTAATTAGAATTACACGTTACAAATGTTATTTTTAGATCATCAATTTTATAACTTCTCTAAATGTTAATGTTACATTTAAGTTTAAAATTGACGGGTTATTTTCTCCATTTAATATTTTTGCAAAATCTCAAATAGTTTCATTGCCAGAGTTTGGGTCAGTTTTCTCCATTAGTAGATAAAATTCCAATGTTTTTAAAGAAAATCATGGAAAATATGCACTAAAAAGCGAACAGCCTTTAATATGTATATAAAATAAAAAACCTTCAAAATATGCATTTTTATGCATTATTAATGCACATTCGTTTGATTCGTTCTTATGTAATTCGTACACATTTATTAATTTGCATACAATTTAAAGCGATATGAAGAACATGTAAATACATGAACATCACTGCCTTAGTTATGAGTAATATATTGATGAATATTTAGTAAAAAAACCAAGAAATATAACTAAAAGTTTGAATAAAATTTATTATATCTTATTACCAGACTTAGAAGCAGTGACCCTCAGCTCATGATAATACAGCTCAAGTCAATGCATTTTAAGATAATTAATTCAATGTTAGATACTTCGTGTCATCTAAAATCAAATTTAAGGTCCTTTGGATTTTATTTCTGGCCCTCATGACCACATTTTATATGACCTTCACTATAAATATGTAGTAACAGCGAACCAATTCTGCTCACCATTCAAAGCATCACTACTAGTATAAGCCTAACCTAACCAAGCAGTTCATCATTTTAATATATTCCCAAAATTCACCGAATAGTCCCATTCGGTGAATCGGCGTTCGGGAAAATGGTTTTCGGGGAATTGCCCACCACATCAAATTTTGTACGGATCAAAATTGAAGCTCGAGCTCAGAATTTAAAAGTAAGTTCAAATTGGGGTTTTCCGTAAATTATAAAATAAGATAAAAGAAATTGAATGAATTTAAATAGAAATTTATAAGTTTGTAAAATCTGTTAATAGAATGTTATAGTTTTTTTAATTTTGCAAAAAATAGACCATTAATTTGTCAAAATATTTCTAAAGCAATAATAAATTCTTCATTTGTGAACAGATCTAAACACTATCTTAATTGGAAATTAATTTTTAATTAATAAAACTGTAATCAAATCCTCAAAATTTAATTGAATTTTTAATTAAAGTCTAAATATCAAACTCACCACTCATTAGAAACTGCGGAAACATAGAACCCATGCATAGAATAAAAGCTGAATTCTCTTCTTTACAAACAGATGATATAAAGAGACCATAAGTCATGCCACAAATGCCTTGCATGACAACAAGTAATGCCACCCATAATATCGAACCACGACATGGAATGTCAAATATAACAAATGATAGTATGAGAAGAAGAGACGCTTGTATTATAACAACGAATATCTGAGTCAATACATGAGATATTATGTATTCGTACGGATGAACACCTAATCAATAATTAAAAGATATTCGTATTAAACCGGAAGTAATTATAATTTATTTCTTCTAACCGGAGACAAGACTTCTCTCGAGTAAACCATCTTTGCGTTCAAGAACTAATGTAAGAGCAGTGGGTGCTATCGATGATAAGAACAAAAGACTTAATATAAATCCCGGTGCCATGAATTCAGTGACCGGCGGGTCTTTAGTGCCCAGAACTGGCGGATGGATCTAAATATTGATGACATAAAACATATATTCAATGTTAAAATATTACGTGAAATTATTCTAAGGCTTACATTAATGGGTGGATCTGCTATTGATTCACTCATTTCGTTGGCTTTAAGAATGTCTTTGGCAAAGGTCTGATAGGCCTCGTGAATGACTTGAGTTATCTTATGCGCAGCGAATTGAGCTGTTGTTTAGATTTATAAATAACTATTAAATTAAAAAATAAAGTGGATATTCAGTATATTTAATAACTCACTGGTCATATCGAGGTATAGGTTTATATTACTCATTGTAATATATTCTTCTTCAACGAAATATCCGTCAAGACTTCTTTGAATTATTGCTTTAGAAAAATTGGCTCCAATTGAAATAAGAGCCCGATTTTCACCATTCCGAACAGATCGCAAACCTTCTTCTAGTGAATTAACTGGCTTTTGAAGAATTGTATAATTATTGATTGCCCTTAAATAGTCTGCGCTAAATTTTGGCTCATATTCTTGATTAAATACAGCGACGGGTAAATTGTAAGGATCGCGACCAATACAAAAGAAGAATAAAACGCCTGTTAATTATTAATTCAGTTTTAAATTCTTGCTTTTCACATAAAGTATTAATTCTTAAATTGTTATGACTTTTAAATTTTTAAATAATTCATGAATTAAATTATTCGCAAAATATAATTAATGTTTAAAGGCGGACAATAATTCAATATGATTCAC
>JAUJYT010000558.1:0-17496 GCA_033996565.1 Nanhermannia nana
TTTTAGCATAAGTTTTATATTAATCACGATTTATTAAGTCATAATAATTATATAAATAAAGTTTACGATACATATAATAAGTTGAATGTTTCAAAATGATAATTAATTTGATAAAGTTTCAAATTAAAGCGCATTAACTCAAACTTTCTGGTTATAAAATAATACAAAAATAAGTTGTTTTAAAAAAGCAAAGATATATTTCTCAAGTAATTATTGCTTATATATTTGCAGTTAATTATGATTCATAGCTTATATGTTAATAGATGGGAAAGGGCTGCAAAAATATAACCCTTTGTTTCCAAGGAAACTTCATGATTATTGCATAAGAGAAGCACTGGAATTAATTCAAATTGTGCTCGAAGCCCAAAAATGGAAATAACTTTTTTCTCATTTAGAGCGCATCATCAATTTGGTCGGTTATATGCATTATTTTTGTACGTCATGAGGAGATTGGAAAGAAGCAGGCATTGAATCAACCAAAATGAATCATCTCATATATTGAACTGAAGGATGCAAAGGGTTGATGACTTTCATGGCAGAGAATGTTATGTTTCAATGTGTTGAAGCTCAAGCTTTTGCCAGAATTCAAGATTTGTCTGTTCGGCAAATACAGAAAAATTTATTAAAAAATAAATTAAATTGAAAATAAATTTTGATTTCATTAACTTCTAAGCATTTTTTGTTTATTAAAACCCATATTAATATATTTATAGATGAATAAAAAAAAGTTAATAAGTTTCTTCTTTCCAAAAGCGAAAATCAAAGAAGCACTAAAATATAATTACTCCAACTTATCGGAAAAGTTTGCCGCAAAAAGTATGCTTTCACTCAATATTAAAGTAATTTAAGTGTAAGTGCAGTACTATATGCCATAATCAAAATACTCGCCACAAAATTAATGTAGAATTTTCTTAACTATTTTATTATTGCTAAGCCTTTCACAGAACGACATATAATATAATTTTTTGCCTCCCATTCAATAAATTAATTTAAAAATATATATAACAACCACTACCACAGAAAGAATTCGCAGACAAACGGATCAATTACTAATGCACTAAACATTGACCACCAAAACGATGGCGCATATTATATTAATTTTATTAAATAAAAATGAAAAAAATCGATTTTGTTTTGTTAATGAGATATTTTCCTCTTTTTATAATTCAAAGGAATATTTTATGGTCGGCTTGGAATGTCAGTTAAGATATAAGTTTGCATGTTTGGTGAGTGTACAGTAAGTTAGATATGTGTGCTGCAGAAGCAGAAGCTCTGGCGCTTAAGGAAATAGTTGAGCTTAATTTTGAATATCGATCAGCGCTTCCCGAAGTTTGGAATTAAGCTAATCTAAATAGTCAGCTTCTGGGAGTTTGTGCTGTCACTGTTCGATAATGCATTTTAATACTTTTACACTGAATATTATATTATGAAAGGGAAGGGGTTAAGCATTGAACATACAAAAAGTGCTCTAATACTACAATCCTTAGATTAATGAAAGACTGGCAATATATTTGCTTATGTTTAAAATAAACCTTAAAATATAGCGTATTTACTATTATCTCTTTATCTTCTATTACTCATCTGTATAGTTGTATGTATTAGTTACAGAGCGTAACGATCGAGAGCTGATTGTCTCATAAAGAAGGGCTTTCATGCTTTAAGACCTAAGAAAGTATTGAATTTTCAAAGTTTATAAATATGTTGAGGACTTTGTGATGTCAGTTCATAGCATTAGTATGTATAGAATAATCTTCATCAATGCCAAACCCTATCATCACAACCCCTTCTGTTTATGCATAAAGAGTCAAAGACTAACAATCATTTTATATTTTACATAAGAGTTTTGTGAGAGCGCACGCGTTATTAATGCACTCCTCTTCTCCTCTACTTTGATGCATACGATGCATACGACTTGATTGCTTCGTATGAGATGAGATTCATCTGCATCTGCTTTGCTAAGGAATCGAATCAAAGACTTATAATCATATAAATTATATCACAACACATTAAACAGCATCAAACAAATAGTGCGAAAGTAGTTAAATAGTAAATAGAAAGTACGGAATCAGTTTGAGTGAAGTTCTGTTAGACTTGAGTTATAGCTGAGTTAGAGATGAACAGAGTTTGTGAGATAAAGACAGATGAGTGACATGAACATAAATTTGGAGAGAGACAGACAGACACACATAGAGAGACAGACAGACAGAACAGAGAGACAGACAGATAGAAACATAGATTCATTTTATACATGAATAATATGAAAATTCAGTGAAGAAACTTAATAAACAGAGTATTTATGCAGTACTTTACATATAACTATTGAAGCTTTGAGAATGCTTTAGTGCTCATAAATTGCTTCAACTGTTCGCACGAAGACTTGAATCGTGAAATACCCCAAAATAATAATTAATAGAAATTGTGTATTAGTCTATCTGGTAAGTTGATTAAGCATAAGCGCACTCGTACTCCAAATTACATAGTTTTGTGATGCAGTCCATCAATTGTAAAATAGAGCACATGCGCTCACTATAAACTCAATTTAAGAGCATAAAGAGTTAGAAGTACTCTTTGTTAATTATAAGAGTAGAGCAACATTACAACAGTAACGGTTTTAATGCACAGCATCCCTACCAAAGTCTTCATTTCACATTAAGTGAAAGCCTCTTGAAAGATGAGAGATAGAAAGGCTGTTTCAAGAAAGTATCTCTCCATTAGTGAAATTATTTGATGAACTTTTTGAGCTAAATTTATTTGGTTATTATGCGATTGAAAGAGTGATACATTATTATAGGTAAGAAAATACATTTGAATTTATCTGTAATCAAAGATAATAAGATATCGATACGATTTATGGAAGAAATCTTTTGATAAATGCAGATGTTTTCCCACGCTTTGCTTCTAATACCAAACAATATTAAATATTGGTCAAGGTCTCAAAGTACCGTTCAAAGTGGGATACACACCAATTATTTGACTATTTTTAATTTTATTTAATACTTAATCAAATAATTGCAATCATTAATTTGATTTTTAATTGCAAAATATATTTCATTTCAAGTCTTTTGCAAAAATAGTAATTTTCTCTTCTAATGACTATTGAAAGAGAGTTCACTTTCATTTAAATTTTAATGATTATTATCAATTATGTCAAAGATTTTTGACATTTTATTAGTTTTTAGTTTTTAATATTTTAATTGCATAAAAATAAGATTATAACCAATTTGATTGAAAATTTTTCACTTATTCAGCACATATTTGATCATTTGCTGAATAATTGAAGAATTTGTGATAAACTGAAAAAAGCATTTTGAGTCAAAATGATTTGTTGAGGTTAAAGCCATTTTAGAACTGGTAATATTTTAAGGTTTTGCTCGAAAATGATTATCAAAATTGATTTACATTGAAATAGAAACACATAAATATATTTGATAGAAAGAGACAATTTTCAAGTTTTCTCTAAAATAGAAATGTAGTTGCAGCAGTGAATCAAGTTTAGCACTCAACATTTTATTTTCAAACTCATTTTATTCTTATACTCAGAATGTGAGTACAATTTTCAATATATTAATGCGGATGACTCGCAGCTCTACATTATAATGTGATTGATGTGATGCAAAACAGATCATAATTGAATTCAGAAATACTTAACTCTTGAAATTTAATAAAATCAATAACTTCTTAATCATAATATATTATATTTTTAAAGAAAACTCCTAAAAGGTCTCAAGAAGTGCTAGTCTTTAAGGTATAAGTTATATTGATAGCTAGTGGCGAATCCGCGCCCAAAGCCAAGGACGCAAAAGAAGTGAAACAGCTTTGTTTCAAGCATTAAAAACTTATATTATTATTATCAATACGTTTTGTGAAGAAAAAAGAAGACTAGAGTCACACCTGCTTTTTAGTTATTGCAAGACATACACAATTCTTATGCCATCACATGTTGCCTTCAAATAAGTTAAACGTATATATATTATAAGTTTGGGTATACACTAGAAACCAGTCTCTACTGCATAGACATATACATACGATCTAAATTACAAGACATACATCATGATAGAGGGAAGGTATGAGTGTCATGACTGAAGCTAATGCTAAAGTTAACCTCATAGTTATTAATGCAGATTCGTTATTACCTCAAGTCTTGATTCCTATCTTATGATTAGGAAGAAGTAGCTTTTGCTATATTTATCAAATTTTTTTTTATTGCGAATAAATTTATTAAATAGGTTGAGACCACTGATAAATGCAAGAATTGAGTTAATTCATTCAAAATATAGGAATTGACTCTTTCTTACATTAAACCTTAAAAGGCCTTTATTTGGATTGTTTTTATCTCAAAGTCAACTAAATTTCTATAAGTTTAGGGAAGTTTGTAATAAAGTTTGCAATTTATTTGAAGATCTCTAGGGTTCAAAAGGTTTATATTATAATATTTGTAAATTTATTCTTCTTGAGTAAATTTATATCAACTTTGATAATAAATTAATTCATTGCAACGCTATGAAGAAGCAAATGATCACTAAAAATGATGAAACATAAAAACGAGAAGAGAAATAGAGACAAACAGACAGAGGGAGAGAACGAGAGTGAGAATGAGTGAAATAAAGAGAGAGAGAGAAAGAGAGAACATATTAGGGTTTGTAAAGTTTCGCTGGAAAGAACCGGTTAGACGTAGACGACGATGAGTCCAATGACTCTGATATGTAGAAAAAGTTTGTTAATGCCAGTCATTTATAAGTTGCATATTCTGTTAATAGAGTTGATAATGTCTTTCCAGTTTAACTCAGTTTCTCAGCTCTATAGGGCCAGAAAAAAATAAATAAATGGAAATATATTTGCGATTTGGTAAGCATTATTGCAATCGTGAGTCGCCTCCAAACATATTTATTTATAAGCCGAGGTCATCAAAGTTGAGGCCAACCGAATGCTAACTCACATTTTTCTAAAGCACTGACTCAATGCGTGTTCACCAAAAGAAAGCTCAATAAAAAAGAGTATTACTTATACTGATAAATAAGTTCTACTAATTTATTATAATTAAATTATATACTCAACCGTTAATGCTATCAATAAAGTAGTTTTCAATATAATTATTGTAGAAATTTTGCTAAAATTGAATTTATTTGATGAATATTATAATTGCATTTTTAGGGTGAAAGCAATGTTTCCATGTTTTTAATGGAATATGATTTTCAAAATGAGAAACTAATTTAAGTAATGAAAGGCCAGTAAAATATATGAAACCATACCTTATAAAAAAATAAAATTTTAATATTTTTAAGTCTAATGCATAGAAGTTAAGAGGACTGAGAGATCATTGCGCACAGCATAGCCTAAAGTACAATAAAACTGTTGCTCACATATAAGTAGTGCTAACACAGCTTTAATTTTTGGAACAAACTTAACTGACATAACATGAAAAGTGCATTGAACCAGTGCTAGGTTTGCATTAGATAAACGTTTACAAGTACTAAAACTGGTTTCGATAAAACTTAAGCGCTGTGAAAATTGAACGCATCTCTATAGCTAACAGGTATATGTGTGTTATGTAATTATGAGAAACGAAATGTAAAGTTGAAGTCTTGTTTGAACTAAAATTTGCTCGTATTCACTCAAAACAAAAGCTTCCAAATCATCATTACAAAGCTCATTATTAGATAATTCATTATTTAAAGAAATTACTTTACACCAAATATGACTAATTTTCCTTTCAATACAACACTCAAATTGTTAAACCTTTGATTTCTATATATCATTAAATAATGATTGAAAGTTTTTTTGCACTTAATAAATATGTATTAATATTAATAAATAAAATTAAGTGCAGGCACAGTTCAGGTATTTGAACTTTTTATTTGGTTAAACGCTTTAACAAAAAACCGAACATTACTTTTATTTCTATTCAATTACCAATAATTATTAGTTCCCGAGAAAATTTCAATAAAATCTTTTAGATTTGTTTAATATCTAATATTAATGCACGAAATTATTCAATTCAAATACAATAATAATTTTCGGTTCTATAAGAGTACACCTTTTGTTTTCATAATATTCTTTTGAATAAGACCTCACTTAACCTTTTGAAAAATAAATTTTCAACTTATCGAGAAAGAGTCTAAATAAACATATGATATGATAAATAAAAATGCAAACACTTCAATAAGATCGGGCACAGGTCTATCTCGAATAAGATGTAATTAAAAGACTGTTCAATGGTTGACCTTCTCTTGAATAAAATAGAAAATAGATTTCACTTTATTAAATATCTATAAGTTGTAGCACTTTATAATTCATATATTTATCAATTTTTGCAACTATTATCTGTGCATCTTATCCTTCGTGAACACATCCCATTCTTATATTGATTCTTGTAGTTTAATGCAAATCGTTTTACTGGACATTCACTAATGTTCTGCGGCAATTGTTGAGCTCTTTTACCATTTTGTTGATGCAAAACCAACTCATATTTTTAGACATAAGTTATATACGATAACAGAGATGTTCTGCCATTTGGTTAGTCAAGAATTATCCAAAATTTCAAGGCATAAACTCATAACTTATAAGTTATTATAGTATTTAAGTGCAGGCAAAAACAAACATTATTTCAAATTTTGAAGTCTAAATAAAATGAATAACAAAAATAACTTTGCAGATGGTTTTTGAGGGAATTATAATCTTGTATTACTTGTATCACAGATTAAAAACAACTTTTAAAATTTCTTTCTTTACTACAATAGGATAACAGCTCATTTTTAAGAGCTTGGTATCTAACTTATACACAATGAGAGTCGAATCTCGGATTTTCTATTGAGTCAAATTAATTTAATTATTATTAGTTTTTTAGAATTAATTAACTAAAGTTTCAGATAAGCAAACGTAGCCGTACATACATTTTATAGTTAGAACTATTCTCTAATGTTTATAATTTTAAATTGAAATTAAACAATAAAATTTCATTAATTAATAATTTTTACTTATTTAGCAATAAAAATGCTTTACTCTACTCTCAAAAATTGTAACCATTCATTTTTCATATTTCTCAATTATGCTAAAATTTAAATTAACAAAAACTTATGATTTCTTACTTAGAAATTAGTGTAAACAGATAATTAGTAATTGTTGTTAAGTTCAAATTTTAGTCTTTAATGGTCTTCACATATAAACTAATTTTTTATAAAACACAACTAATGAGAAATCCCAGCACTCGTTTTCACATTATTTAAATTACCTGAATATTTAAGTTCAAGAATTTTTTATGTTCAAAGTATTGAACCACTCAACGTATATTTACTTGAGAGATATAATTAACAGCAAATGATTTTAATTTTAAAAAGCAAACTTTTCTGTTTTATGAGTGGGTTTTGAACAAATTTGACAATTATTTCAAAATTTTTAGAAACAGGAAAATATTTATATCTTTTTCTATCATAAAATTGTTAATAAATTAATTAACAATTTTCACAATCCAACACAGAATTGTCATATATTAGTAATTATTAATTTTTAGCCTTTTTCACTTATGCTGGGTTCTAATAATTTGGGTTCATCTCAACCAACATTACCAGCCTTTGGGTTTTCAATAAAGTACTAATACATGAGACATAACTCAAATTATTTATTGTTTGCTGTCATTAATATATATTTAATGATATTTAAAATTCTAATAAAATCAGTAAAACTATTGTTAACTTTAATAAAAATGAATCTGAATCTTGAAAGTCGTGATAAACTGTCTGATATAATGTAAGGCCCGCATTACTCTCTTGTAAATTATTGTTCATCTCTCATCTGAGTGTTTGATCTGAGAGTTCAAACTTTTACTATTGGATTGAATCGCTAATAAGTTAGAGTTCATGCGCGCTTCTGATTTCCCACTGCTTCAGATTAATAGCTCTTCCCGTTTAGAGCATTGCCAAAAATGAAGGTTTGATTCCTTAACTTCCTTCCAAAAGAATGAAAACCATTAATAATTACTGCATTCATACTCGAATGCTGTCTGTCTTCTATTGATTCAAATAAATTTATTGCTGTCATTGCTTTAATTCTGATAATATTTTATAATTAAATTTATATCAATTATTAAATAGAAAATATATTAAAAATTTAAACGTCAGTCATAAATAAAATTTACAATTAATTGTAAGTTTTTTTAACAAATAGGATCCTATTTTGTAATTTCCAAAGTTTGAACTTCATTTGAGTACCATTTGAAGTATGATTTTATGCTTAATTAAAAGAAATAATTAAAATGAGACTAAGTGTAAATATCTTTTATTGTAAAAATTAAGTGTAAAATATATCATAAATTTTAATATCTGTACATTTTTAAGAGTACTATTGAAAGGTATGCTCCAACAACGTTATAATGTTAATATAACAATATGGTTATAAAAATGAATATACCGTAATTCAAAATCATAAATCAATCGCTCATATCTATAAAATCTTTAGATATTTTAATACTTTAATACTGTAGTTCTGGTCCAATATTATTATCGAATATAAATTCAAAAATGTTTAAATAGCTATTAAATTCAGTCTTTTCTAGTTCTAAACATGTTAGTCTACATACAGGTAAAAAATACATTATTTTGATTATAATTGAGTAGCCGTACAAAAAAGATAGTGAGCCTGTCTGCATCAGGAGATTGAGTGTATTGTGATTTCTTTTAAAACAAACTTAACTTGTGGTCTAAAATCGTTTAACATATTAATCTTTTTTAAGTGTCAAAAATTAATTCAAAAAATTTAAGGTTTAGAAAAATTTAGAGGTAGGGCTTTCATAGAACTATTGTGTGATTGAGTTTCTTGAAAATTAGTGTTAACCTTACATTAAACTGATAACAAAATTACACAAAATTAGTTACATTATTAAACTTTAAATTATTCCATTACTAACTTAATTCGGAGAATTTGTCTGAATTCACGCAAAAATATGAACTTATACGTGATGCCGACCATCACTTCATAATTGATGTTTTGTAAGAGTGCATGAGACTTAAGGTGCATAACTCATATACAAGTATACATGAGAGGCCTTTCGTTCATCGAAAGGACATTACTTTTCAAACATGCAATAAATTGTTTAACTTAATTATTTCTCACGAATTCATAAGTTATGCTTATTTTGTTTATCATTTGCTGCACGTGTGGTATTAGTCAATAATGATTTGCGTCAATTTTTCAATCGATTTTGCATAGACTTATATTATTTAAATGCTTTGATTACAATAATTATATAATTTATTATTTCATTTTACACTATGAATCGAAAATCTTGAAAAGTTAAGGCAACTCAACAAAATGGTGTGCCTTCTCGTTCATGATAGCATTGTGTCAGTATTTTCTGTGCTATTCTAATAATTTCATAATAATTTCTATGCGATGCTCAGGTGAAACTCGATTACCGAAGAAAACGCCCATTAAATTGGAATAATATAAGACTATGCACTGAATTAATGGGTTTTTAATCACTGTACTTCTCTCCGGTCACATCCATCATAGGGTGACAGTTGAGCAGTTAGGATATAACTAAATATACTACAGGTATTGTTCTATTATTATATTGTGCTTTACATACAGTCATGCATTCATACATCACACTTACTCTATGATAGATATCTCCAACACTGAATCTGAATATCAATAATTTTATTTGTTTTAAGATTATAATTAAAGCATTTGAAAGGCATTCGTGTCATATAATGCTTTTTTGTGCTATCCCTGCAGTGGTTTAAATAAAAATTGCGAGTTCTGTTGCGCTTCAAAAAGTTTTCTATCATGTCGTTTAAGTCTAATTTATACCTATTTCTAGGTCTCGATATCAACTTAGATAACACTCAAAATAATAATTGCATAGATTTTTGTTGTTCTGTTGAAAAATTTCCTCCAATTAATTTTTTGTTGTTTACTTTATAAGCATTAGGCGACTCACACGTAACTCATGTCTCGGTTCGTTAGGATTTGTTGCGTATGTAATCTTTAAGATCTTAGTCATAATCGGCAGCTCTTCACGTTTAGTGATCACTGTTTTGAATTGCGTAAGGCATGGCATCAATTCATGACTAACACGTAAGTTATGCAAATGCCATGAGAAAGAATTGCAAATCATGTCTTTTCGCTTCACTTTCAATAAAAGAAAGGGGAGAATCGGGACCAAAGTTAAGGGACACCGCATTCATCTCTTAGAACTCAAACTTTGATCAGGAGTACAATCAAGAATAGATCTCAAACTGGGGAATGGGTTTCAATGGCATTATACGCAATATCAAGAATAAAATAAACGGTTACTAAAGTTGACTGATTACAAAAATTTAAATTATAAAACCGATGAAAACTAATTCAAGATAATGATTATTTAAAATATTTGAGATATTATTTTAATTACTTGTACTGTATTTATGATTGAAAACCCAAAATAATATTAACTATTATTGAATTGCGTAAAATTTTCAATTACATAAATCATATTTTTGTCAAAGAATTTGCTAAATAGCCGTTCTTGACAGCAAAATAAAATAAGTTTTATATCTAATTATTAGATTTGAGTTCCCTGTGGAGAACAATTTTGCTTATGGAGTATCAGTTTCTGATTTGTTATTAAATTATAATTTATTTAAATTGGGAATTAAATTAAATTTCAGTTATAATTTTAACTAAAAATAAAGATTTATTATCATTAAAATATATTTTGAAAAAATTAAGATACATATGAAATCACATATAACTACACTTAAGCTGATTTTTATGAAAAATATCAGATTTAAAATGCATAAAATGAACTTAAAATTTAGGCTATAATTTGTATCAATATTTAGCTGAACTCTGCATTAGCATCAAAAAGAAATATTTCACAGAAAAAAATTCAAAAATTATAAAACAGAATAACTGAATGATGCATAATTTCCACCCTTATATTCAAATAACAGCAGTAAGTATAGCCTTTATCCTCACTGTCATCACATTGAGATGTATTGCTTTCTATATTGTTCATACTAAGGATAGTTCCTCTTTTTGAACGTAAATGCGTTATAGTATGGATTAACTGTTAGGCAAAGTAATAGCGATTTCTTTTCTTTTTAAAATGCATTTTCTTTCTATTGCATGAGAAAATATAAAGAACATACATGTGAAAAATATTCAGTGACAGCCCTTTGCAAATTAAAACCAAAAAGAAAGCAAAGAAAACAAAATGTGCACAATGCAAAACAAATTGTGCGCAATTAAATGCGAACGTAAGTAAATGTATTGTATTTTCAAAGGGAAGTCAAAGTTAATGGAGTTTACTTAACTTTTGTTGTGCAAGTATAACACTAAAAGCCTTCTAACTATCATATTATCTCTAATTTTCTTTAAAAATATAAATAAGTAAACGAATATCAAATTTTCATTATGAACTCGAGTATGCATTGATTAGCTTAAAAGTAAAGGCACATCAATTGGTAATGCTTTGTATAATACGTACTGATCTTACTGTTGTGGAGTTTTCAGAAGTTAATCAAAGAAATGAGAAAATATTAAAATTTTGTTTTGTATTTTATAGTTTGAATCAAACCTTCTCTATAATAATATTAAATTATTCTTACACTTATGCAATCCTGTAATCTGTATTTCGCAGGGATTTTCGCATTCATCAAAATATGGGAAATAAGTATAATTATTAAGAAGTTTCATACCTTGTAAGTGAGAGTTCTCTTCAATAATTGTTCGATAATTATTAAATTTTGTCATCACTCATACTTAAGCGATAATTTTAGTGTCACTTCGAAACAAAACTTCAACTCTAAACTCATATAATTATAAAATATTCTGATTTAAATTCCATGATATAGTGAAACAGTAGTGAGTTAGTGAACAGATTATAATCGCAGTCAATTACTAGGCTTCAAATGATATCAATTCACATTTTTCAAACATTTCTGGAAAACTTGACAAAAAAATACGAAACAATTTTGTTATAACATTATTATTCATATTGTATTCTATATATATCCAGCAATTATTTGGCAATGAATGTGCAATTAATGTGATAAATGATTACTAAATAAGACTGAGCCGTTAATGTGATATTTGGCACATAACTACTACTTAATGCCTTACAAGTCACCATTCATTAAGTGAAAGTGTGAAACCAACCATTTTCAATATGAAGTCTATTTCTATTTTTATTTCTTTTTCTTTTTAAGCAATCGTTTGTTTCTAATGAACTTTTCAAGTCGTTATTTCATAATTTCCATAACATTATAATTTATCAATTGTTTTCTCACTTTTAAGCAATAAAATATGAGTTATTATAATCTTTTTATCTGATGTTTTTTCAGAGAATATAATTTTTGTGGTTTTCATAGGTTTTCAAAATAATATTTAGTTTATGAACTAAGAATTCATGTCAAATATCATTGTTGTATTCGAAAAATTATCTGTAAGTGTGAGTTACATGTAATTTAATTAAAATTTAAGAATATGAATAAATATGGGAAATAAGAAAAATTAACATAAAACTGATTAATGATTTGTCAAAAATGACTGAAAGACATAATTGCTGTCATTAATTAATAAATAATGAGAATGTTTTTTGGCTCAACTATGAAACAAACAATACAATCACTCTTAAAGATTACTTAATGTTATGTAAAGCGCGAACACTCGCTCACTTACAAAGTCTTATCGATTTGCATGATTTGCAACAATAACTTTTTGATAAAACACTAGCAGTACCCGTTCCTTCGCAACTTTTATTTGAGAATATTTTAAGTATTTAATTGTTGCAACACTGCACCCGTTGCTTTGCAACTCAATAACTTAATTATAACCACTTTTCGTTCATTAAATAAATGATTAATAATTATTTGTATTTATAAGTTATCAGAAGATAAGTGTTTTGATTTTACACTTTAAACCAGAGCTGCTCTTCTTCATTAGCAGCTGAATATGAATTAAGTGCAAATGTCTAGCTTTTGTTATAAGCCTCAAAAATGTTACATTAGTGCTAAACGAATGAGTACAAAAACTCAGTTTACTTCACTATCATCTGTTTCAACCTGTTTTGCTTAAAGTCTTTTTATAATTTCTTTATTTCGACTATTTTTGTGATTATAATAATTATTGTTCTTATATATAATAATAATTAGATTCAATTATAAATAGATTTCCGCTTCGCTGGAATTCCTTCATCAAAAACAATACTTTAATTATAAGCTAACATTTTTGATGATACCTCATAATGATATTTTAAATGAAGAATACAAGAATTTAAACTTAGTGTGGATTTATTTAAATAGATTTTCTTTATATTCAAAGAAAACTTTCCACTCAAAAGTTATGAATATTTATGAAATGAATTTATGAAAGAAAATGATTTTTTGTTTCAATAATGTATTGGAATATTCAATAATTGGAACAAAAAATTATATAAAATATTCATAACTATTTACTGAATAAAGGGATTAAATAAATAAAGTTTCAATGTTTGTATTTTTACCTAAAATATCATTATTAAAAAATAAAATATTCCCAAAAGCGATAGATTTTAGAAATACTGTTTATGAAAAGGAATTTCAGGAAAGTAAAGCCCTTTCAAGCAGTGCATCTATTTTATAACATTTTTTAGTTAAATGTGAATATTTATTAAATTGTCGTATTTGAGTCAATTTATAACACTTACAAATTTATATATACTGTTTTAGAAAAAAGGCTATAGTGTTTAAGTTCACTAAAATTTTATAACATTTTCTGTATTATTGATATTCATGTAATAATCATATAAACCATGAATAATGGAATAAATTAAAATTAAAATTAAAATTCAAAATTAACTACAAATAACAATTCAAAATGAGACTTTATATTAGTTAACATTTTTATTAAGTTAGTAAAAATGGAAAGTTATACTTATATTGCTTTAATTTGCTTATAAGATATAGCATTAAATAAGTAAATTACTTAATAAAAATATTTGACTGATAATTTTATCTTAAATTATTAAAAGAGTTTTAAGCTATATTTATTTGAGAGATTTTTTAAGTGTTTGAATTATGACAAACTAAAGTTATGGCAGATAAACAAATAGTAATGCATTGAAATTTTAAGGAAAAAATTAAGAGAATATTCTTTTAGAGCTCATTAATCAAAATAAAAGTGTCACTTTTATAGTTATTATAATTTATTTGGCAATACAACTATAGTTGAAAATCTTTTAGCTGTATATTGTTTTTATGGTTTGAAATCTCTTGACTCTAATCTGTAATAAGCGGAAAGGCATAAGAATTAACGAATACGCTCTAATTCTGCAATTTATTTTGTAGTCATAGTAATTCTATATGAAATGTTGTAAATATTCGTTTTCATAATATTAATGAGAAAAGGATTTGGTTGCACTCATTATAAATTGTTTCTATGATTATTGATCCTGAATCGTAGCAAATTCACTAACACTGCTAGCAATACAGTCATGCAAACGGAAGGATGTATTTGAGCTACTCTTTAGCTATGCGTTACCTTTTTTGCAATAACTGCTAACACATAATACAAGCTTTATTTGAAAGACATAAATAAATGCCAAAAGCAGTGTTAATGCTCTGATAAATCAAACTTTTAACTCAAAATCTAATAAAACACTAATTAATAAAATTACAATAATTATTATTCTAAAGCTAAACCTCTTAATTGAATTACTTTTAAATTGATTAACATTTGTCAGTGTCACTAACATTATGATATACAACTCAAACTTAATTACTATTACAAATTTAATTACAAATTATTGAAAATTTTTAATTGATTCCAAACATTTCTAAACAATGATTTCAGTACAACTACAGTATACTCTAATGATAAATAAATAGGTTTAAACTTTTGAGATAAGATCAGAAATATTTTTAAAATAAATGCATTTCACTAAATATTGAAATTATTTAAAAAACTTTTTGCAAACCAAAGTCCAAATATTAAACCAAGTGTTAAATTCACTATTATTTTCCAACAAAAGCTATATAATCGATACGTTCTCTAAAAAAGATTGATTCATGTGATACACATGTGATTCAATATCTTCACCGTTAAGTTAAAAGCTTAATTCGCCTAAATTCCGATCGAACGGAGTTTTAGTAATACTTTAGTATGATTTCACCTTACCTGAGATCGAAAAGAGCGTGAGAACCAAAATTTCATCAAATGTAGGGCAAAATCTGATCGCACTTGTATTACATAATTTCGATGAATCAAGTGAAGGAGGGTTTTAGTAGGGCATCAAAATCTTAGGTAAGATCACAAGTGAAGGGATCGAGTCGAGGGACTTGCAAGTAGTGCAAGAGTGAATCTGATCTGAGGAAGGATGGATCGGATGGATCCCCACAGACTCATTCAAGCTATCAAACATTTTGTGTACCGGTATGTGTGTTGATTGAAAAAAAGAGTAAGAGTAAGGGGAGAAAAGTCCATGAGAACCAAAAATGATTTTTTATAGAAGAGAACAGAACCGATCTGATAGGGTCCTCGATTGCAATATGCCAGCTCTTTATCAATTGTGCGAATATGTGTAGGTTTGCTCATTGCAAATGTAGGCCAAATGAAAGTGAACGTTACTAAAACAGGGTTGTGGAGGAAGTGACTGTCTGGGTTTCATGGTTTTCATGGCTGCACAGGCTCTCTATTCCATCTGCAGTACTATTAAGCATCTGTTTCGAGTTTCTCAGTGATAATTGGTTTTGATATAAAAACTCTGGTTAAAAACTAGGTCGCGATTGTATACATCACAATGTTTCTAACGTTATGTGTTTTGCTAAACCTCCCATATCTGACCCTCATCTTCAATATTTTTAGGGAAAAGGGTATAAAATCCAAGGTCTGGGTCGCAATTAGCTTAACAATAGTAAAGAGTGAAAGCATTTTTTACATAATAGATATTTTAAGGCACAATAGGAAAAATTTTCTCTCAATCTAAGTTATACATTAGCGGAAATGAAAATGAAAACCGTTCGCTATCTTGAATAGCTTTGCAGTTAGTTTCAAATTTTTGTGCCTTCAATATGTTTTCGCTTAAGTATTTTCTTTTCTTATTAAAATAAAATGTAAGAAATTTCATATAATCGCTCATAAATTTTTGGAGATATCTCACTGAACGAAATCCTAAAATCCTAAAATTTTTTTCTCATTTTATAAATAAAATTAAACTTTTATTTTGTTAAATAAGATTTTTTGTTTAAAAATATCAAAATTGAATTTAAAACTATTTGTATAACTGAAATTATTTATTAATATTATACTTGTATTTATTTTAATATTTAATAAATTTTAAATATTTTTTTGGGTTTTAAAGACCTGAAAATGAGAATATTGTAATTTGAAGGTTATGCACATTTTAACAAATCCTTTAATAGATTTTATTCATTTTGTAATAATTATTTCATATAATAGTTGGCATTCGAACACATATTTTGTAATTACAGCAAATGACAAGTGAGTGAAGTAGAAGTAAAAGAATCCTTTATTAGCTAATAATTGTAATTACGGTAAAACAATGCATTTTTAGCATCTTTGTGAAGTTTAAGATAACTTTCATAATTACATAACATATTTGTTACTTGTAAGTTAACATACAAATATTGGGATAAAAAATTATTTGGCTATAGATTCAGAAAGTTAAGGAGTTTTTACAATTTTCATAACAAGGGTTTATTTTTACTTCAAATGATTGATTAAATTTATTGAATTGTTCCCAAAACGACTATATTCTAAAAGAATGACAGATCGAAAATAAGATTCAATTTGAAATTAATTAATTAAATATAACAATAAAAAACTAAAATTTCTGATCTGTATCAAAAGTGATTTCCTTTGATTCAACTGAAAACGTCATTTATTCAGTTTCTTATCATTGTATTTATCAATAATTAAGAGCAATGTACTGGTAATTATCATTTGTTATTAAAAATCTATACAAAAACTTTCATAACAAATAACAATAGATATCGTTTGCAGTAACAAAACTTCTGACTTCCGATTAAAAAACCACAAATAAAATAGGGGTTCGACCACTAATAGAAGGTTGTAAAAGCTCACTGTTATTATATATATATTTTCTTATATTTTTCAATCTATAAAATATAGTTTGATAGTGAGTTGTGATGCACCTCAAAAGTAACATCAAAGCTTATGTTTGTAATTATTTAGTGACCTACTTTTGATGCGTCCAAATATCATATTAGGATATGAGTTATGCATTACATCAACATCACTAAACTCAAAGCCATAAGTAATAAAAAATTGGCGAATTCATTGAAGCGGTAGAAACAATTAGCTCAACACAAAGTATAAAATACAGTCAAATGGAAAACACCTGGTCTTCATTCGTGAAACATCAAAACATTTATGCCGATAACAAAATTGCTTAAAAGTTTTTCAGAGGTTCAATTCTAGTTTTCGTCAATTAAAAGCTGACGAATAATATAATGAAATCTTATTTACAATTTTTTATGTCATTTTGTGTTACTATTATTT
>JAUJYT010000559.1:0-17495 GCA_033996565.1 Nanhermannia nana
TAAAATAAAAAGTTACGTAAAAATATCAAATGTTAGTATTCTTTTCATTATTTAAATACTTAAGACATTTATTTAAATTATATCCTAATAACTGAACAATTTAGTTATTAAAACAATTTAAAAATATTTATTTAAAATTCAAGTCTAGCGTAAAATAATTTATCATTTATTTAATTAGTAGCAAAGCATGAGTCTAGGGTTGCATTCAAACTAATCTAAAGCTAATGTAATATAAGGCTTATTTGTCTGTAAAAATTAGATCTTTCATTAGTTTCATAGTTTTGTCACACAATAGGGAGGAATCGCTCTGTTTCAGTATAAGTGTTGACGGTATTCACAATAGGACAGTAATTATATGAGAGATAGAAACGGAAGTTCAAAAAACTTAATACTTGTATTTTCTTCTCCAACATATAATTACTGTCGTAAATATATTCTTATCTCTTTTCAACTAATTGTCAAAATATATGGATTTTTATTTAGCAGAAAAAATATAATTATCAAGTTATCGACTATTTGATAGTGAAAATTCACGCCAATGTTTGTGAGACATAAAAAATTTTATTCTATTTTAGAATAAATTCGAGTGAAATGTAGTACAAAAAGTTAAACATTCAATTCGTGTGAAAGTTCTGAACGAAAGTTTGGGAAAATCATAAAAGACGGTGATTTTTATATGAATTAATTCTATATATTTATATTTTCATGCGTTGAATTCCTGTTGAACTAAACCTAAATAAAAGTTTGCATTCAATTAATATACGTTTATATTTTTGTAGAGTTCAAAAGTTATTTTTAATATTTGAAAAATAGTGACTTTATTCTATTTTTGATAACAGAATATATGAAAAATAATATCCTTTTATGCAAGAAAATCAATCTTTTAATAAAAAAATTATGCACTCAATGTGTTTCCTTAGTATTATTATCTCTTCTCTTCACATAAATTTAGTTCTCATACTAAAAGCTAGTTTCTGATCGATATTACATTACATTCCGCAGAAAATATTGAATAAGTTGTCAGACAATAAGAATCGGATATCGATTACTTAAATCTAAGACTTTGTTTGATATATTCTAAGCGTAAGACGATTTCAGAAGTCAAAGCCTAAGATTATTTGACGAGATTTAGTGTTTAATGATTAGCGAATGCTAGCCTTCAGACTGTTTACTAAAGCCCACGTATTTGAAGAGCACGGATAAAACAGGAAGGGTTGTGAATACTCTAATTCATAATCATTAACGTTGCGGAAACAGATTTACAATATATTTTTCACTACTTTCAAACTGCTTTCAAAGACTCAAAAAGAAAAACTCAGTTTTGCTTAAATATTGTTCAAAAAGAATATAAGTTTAATCGATGGGAGTTTCATATGTTTGACGATCTTTACAAGTGAGGCGGTGTCCACTCCTAACCACAGTCTTCATTGTTATGCCTTAGGGGCTAATATTTAATGCAGAGTTCAATTTGTAGGCAAGAGATCTGATATTATTGAAGCTGAAGCAGAAGTTTTTAAAACATATATTTTTAAATTGAATTTTAATGTAATGTTTGAGAGAAAATTAAAAATTTTTTCGCTGTTGTTTCAAAAGTGAGGTCAAAAACACTACAAATGAATAAAATATACTTTTAGAATATATTTAGAATATATTTTTAATTATAATTTGTGAGCGAGAGAAAGTGTATATGAATATGAGGTCTAAAATTGCGTGATTTAATTATAAACGTTAGAGAATCACGTATTCGGCCTCAAACTTATCAAAACAAATTCAGTAAGAGCTCAACAATTATTGAAATGAATAATCAAATATACGGAGAACTGGTTCTGTTACACATTTGTCACTCAAATGTCGCAATTGAATGACTGGTGAGTGAGTTAAGTGAGTGGTTAGTCAGGCGTTTATGTAGAAAAGAAACGATAAAAGCTTAGCTTTAATTATATATACAAAAAAGTTTTCTTTTTCTAAAAATTGAGGAATACTTGAGTTCAACTCAGGAATAACTGTCTAATGGATTAAAAATTGACGTTTAAATTGTTTTATGATAGAGACTGATATTCAAATGATGAATAACTAAATATAATTACTTTGACTTCTGCTTCGGATTTTTGGAAATTAATTTTTTGATGTTTGACATCATATAATCATAAATACTTAATATTCTACTGTATGTATTAAATTCATAGATAAATTATAATTTGTGTAAACTATTAATGTGGGAAAATATTATGTTATGATTTATTAAACAGATCTCAAACCATAAATATTAAACTTAAGATATTGAATGTCAATGAATGTAATAATAAACTTCACTATATTTTCTGTGATTTACTTTCAAAATAAAGGCTTATTATGTATTTTTATGCAATACACGCACTCTTTTTAAATATAAATATGCTTTATATTGATTTTCAGCTCAAATTTTAAGGAAAACTCTCACAATAGACAAAAATTTGAGAAAAATTCAAAACATTTTGATTGAACTGATATTCATTGGCTTTCATAAAAGCTGTTTATACAGAAAACGCAAAACTTTTGAAAGGGACTTATTTGCAATTAAAATAGTTGATTTTTCACACTTTTATCCTAATTCGCAAACATTTTGCAAAATGAATCATAAATTTGCATTACATGATAATAAACATAATTTAATATATTCTCATTCCTTGCTTTGAATGTTGTTTTCTTACTAAAAAGTTAACCTCAAAACTGGGATCACAAATAAATTTAGTGTTAAAGTGTATGAAAGACAGCGCTAACAAAATTGAATAGAGGGTCAAACAATCGCAAATACACATGAGAATAAAGATGAAAAGCACGGGAGTGGAGACGGTATTGAACATTAAAGTTATTAATGTTTTCTGGTCTATAACAGCACTGGAGGTCTGGTTCTGATTCCATTCTCTCGGTTAGTAATAGTTGTGGTAAAGATGAAACCAAACGTAACATTATGGGGGATATGTTTCGCCACAATTTTTAGATGCCTTATAACTATTATTACACATTCAGTAGAAACTACTCTTAAAATGTGATTTTAAACATAATTAATAACATGTATTTATGATATAAATAATTTGAATTCGATCCATAAAAAATGCCATTTTTCTACTCAATATAAACACATAAATATTTGCTGCAATTATTTGAATCACTTAAAATATCGCGAAAAACCGATCATATAATCGATCATTTTATGCTAAACTCAAAATGTTAACTAAAAACAGGATTTTTAGCTCATTATTATTGAGCAGATATAAAACATTTAATAGAAAAATAGGGTATTTAGTGGTTGTTAATGACTTCAAGTTTGACTCCAAAACTGCTATATTTGTATTCTGAAAACTAAAATAGTTCCTAATTTTACTGCTTCACTGAAATGATGCCTAATTGTGCTTAAGGCTATATTTTTAGCAATAGAGGCAATAGAGGCACACGCGAAGTAACCTATCATTTAAATAACAAAAAAATCTTGACTTATGGGCAGATTTGAATCGAATTTTGACCGAAACAATTCAATTATTGGGCGTTTTTTATATCTTTTACACATTTTATTTAGCCTTCAATTTTGATAATACAGTATTTATAATGTGAAGGAAACTATTCCTTATTTTCATGCAAATCATTTTGGGTTAAAAACTTATCAAAACTAAACTAAAGCAATCATTTAAAAAAGATTTTCATCTTTTTCTTATTTTAAGCATAAAAATATGCTAATTATGAGCGAATATATTAAATACATATTACACGCACATTATTGAAACCAAAACTCATAAAGTGATCTAAATTTTCAGAGTTTTATTAAATTCTTGCTTTCATTTTATCAAAGAATTTATTTCTCAAATCAGTAATACTTTTACTGGAAATTAATTTTATGGATAAATTATGTGAGAAGAGAGTCAATACTGTAAAAAGCGGGAAATTAATTAGAATGAGATTATATTTGATTTGTCAAGTAATACAAAATGTGCTGTTCAGTCAAAAGTTGACAAAACAATTGCCTATTGTCAGTGCAATAAACTGTTTATTACAGTAATTAAATGCTTTTATTAAACTCAACAGATATCTACATCTAATAAATAATACAGAAACGGATCACATTTTAAAACTGTTATCAAGTTATAAATCCTTTAAGAATTTTGATCCTTATTATGAAAGGAGAAACAATTTCATAATAATTGTTATATTATGTTAATTAATAGTTTGCTCCAAATTAAAAGCTCTGATATTTAGGCACATTTTGATGTATATAACAATCATTGAAACAATATATAATTGAGTTCTCGAACAGGCTATGAGTTTATAAGTAGTGATGAATGGAAACTGCATTACAAACAGTTAAGAATTGACAACATATTGATTAACTAACACTCAATCATATGGTTTATATCTAACACTTATTCCTAAATATAATCCCTAAAAAGTGTGCCAAACATTGTTTATATTATATTAAAGTTTAATTTTTAAATATTTAGATACTGTGCAGACCCGTGAATGCATTGCAGAATATATTGAATTCCTATATTGCAGAGAATTGAAGAATCGGAGTGAGTGTAAGAATGTATTAAACAGAATAGATATAAATATATCTATAGCTCCGCGGATCGTAAGAATTGGAGCAAAAGTGGTGCAAAATATAGTATAAAAACAATAACTTAACTGTTTATTCGTCAAAATCATAGATAAATAGCGACTCTTATGTAATATATGCGTAAAAACTGTAAACTTTGAAACTACAAAAAGCTGAAGCTTAGGATACAATCGATTGATAGGAAATAACATGATATCTAACTCTTAATGCATAAGTCACTTATGTATTGAATGCATCGCAGGCTTTCATTTAATCTTTAAATAGAGTCAAACTGTGAGACATACCTCGCCAGTGGTCCCGACTTTTTGGACCTGTGGTTCAATATCTTCTCGACAACAGCTATGTTCCCACTTCGGGCCGCGTCTAATAATTCCTGATCTTTACCCATCACTTACTGTATTTCATACCTCTGTTGCTAAACACTAATGAATGACAGTAATAAACATGAGATCAAACGCCAAACATGTTTAGTGTCCAAACTTTTTCACTATAAAAGTAATACATTTTCAACTTCTTATTCATAATGAGATTTCATTTTTTCTAATTTTTTTTATGTTTTACTATTTCTTGTTATGATTTTAGTGTTCACAACAAATTCGTATTATTTTTGGCAAACAGTGTGTATACGCTTAACACTCATCTCACTATATAATAGATTTTGTGTTGATTTTTACCGTAAATACAAGCCCTCCATAAGAGTCGGCGCATGGCAAAAGCGAATCCAGTTTTTCTCTCTATTTGATGCCACCAAACAGTCAGAGACTTCACAGACTGTCTCCCATTTGTCTATTGCGAGCGCAAAAGGGGAGAGAATGTTTGGGAGAGAATGCTTTGCAGCTGTATATCAATAATGTCTTAAATTCAATATAATTTCTAATACTATTTATATTTGGATCCAATTCAATGGCAGTAAAAGTCAATTTTGCGAATAAACACCGCATAAAAAGTACCGGTAATCAGCTTTCACACAAAGATTACAGATTTTGTTCGCTATTCGCACGGTTACATATTAATAAAGTATTCAATACTCGTATACCGGTATAATATCAGTGCATTAGCACTGAATTTAATTAGATATGAGATATACAGCGCTAAACAGATCATAAAACAACTTTCGAGCTCAAGTTTCGGAGTAAACCAATGGCTCCGGACTGGGACAGAAGCAGCACTTTGGAGAGGGGAACACATTTCGAATGTTTCAAATGTTAAGGCAGTCTGTTTTCAAGTCAAATATTGGTTGGGGTCAATTGGGGTCAATTGAAGTGACATTACTTTTTATCGATTTTATTACTCTACTATTTGTTTGATTACTTTCCCTGAATTGGTTGACTTTTGTGTGCGGTACGCATAAAATGAATTGATTGCAAACAATTATCATAAACCGGTCACTAATTCTTTTACTGATAAATCTATTCCTAAAGTAATAAATGAATGATTCCTTATGTCAAATAAATCTTATTTCTATGATTCAACTACTTATTGAATACCTGTATATCTAAAAAATTAATAACATTTTTTTAAATAAAAATAAAAAATTTTTTTAATTTTATAAAATACATAAAACTGTATTTCTTGGCCGACCAGAAAATTGACGTTATTTATGAACATTTCCCTAAAGCCATATTCCGTTAGCAACATAGGAGCAAAACAGCACATGAATCATACGTATCCATAACTACCGTAAAAGAGGGGGACTTTTGCATCTGATAACCGATAGAGCTTTTAATAGTTAATAATAATAACAGTTTATTAATAATACGCTATCTGTATATCAATTTTGAATCACTAAATATTTGCATTAAAAACATTGAAAACAACTAAAATGGAAATTATTTGAATGTTATGTTCTATTAATAAGACGTTTTATTTTATTATTTATTTTACTATTAATTTCTTCAAAAAATATGATAAAAGCTTTAATTTGTTTAACACTGATTTTAATTATAAAAACATCAGTAAATGGTATGTATTTTTGGCTGAATTTTTAAGTTAATAATTATGTTTTGAATCTCTCTTTTAATCACTTGTTTTACAGCTTTTTATTTATTTCAAGTTTTCTGTCATTGACTTAAAGGTCACTTTTATTTATGTGTTGTTTATGACAAATATCGTTATTTTTATATGCATTTTAACGCTATTTAAGTGATTAATTTGCGTGAAATACACTTTTAGGCAAAACATTTGTGTTTATATTTATTATATATGTTTAGGTATCGAACACTTATCGAGTCGTATAATATCGTTGTCGTCGAACACCACTCAAGAGATCACTATTTATGACAATAACGACAATAGACTTCCTGAATGGGTTCGCTTTATAACAGTTGCCGTACATTCGCAACAGTTTAACATAACTTTAATTCAATTAAATAATAACCAAACTATTAGTTCAATAAACTCAACAATTACTGGACATAACATCGGTTTAGTATTGATTGCGGACGAAGACAGCGGACTATTATTTATTAATAATAATAATTCGGTTGATATTAATGTCTTAATTGTCGCCAATGCTCATAAAGTCAATGGTATTAATTGTTTATAAAGTTTTATCACTTATTCTTAGTTTAAATTAATTTTATTGAAGAGAAAATATTAAATACCTTTTTATTTACAATAAATTTTTGATTTACTTGAAGATCCGATTCCTGGCGGTTGTAATGAAGAATTTCCATTAGAAATATCACCATTTCTTCGATTATATGCCAATCAGTATGTGAATCGACTTGAATACCAATTGGCAAACATTGGTTTGTATTCATATATTTTTGATAAACAAATGCAATACTTTAATAATTGAATATTTGTATACTAAACCCCTTTTTCAGATGTTCCCAAAGGTTACAGACCTATTCAATGTGATAAAAGTCAGTTTCTCATCAAATATGACATTTACGCATATTTTCTACAAGAGAACGACTTCAGCGAAGCTGAATATTTTCGTGCAATTACTCTAATGAGTAATGAATCCGATGTCAAAACTTCCGCTATTCATGTATTACATCAATGCTTACCTTTAATTAATTAAATACAAGTTCTATTCACTTTTAAACAATTTTTTTGTTAATTATATAGTTATTAAATACTTCTTCAACTCGAGCCTACTTTTACTCATATCCGGGCCGAGGAATAGTTTACAATATAATCGCCACTTCACAACACCACAGCTCAGCTTATATTCCAATTGTTACCTATGATTGTGAAGATTTTGGTCATTGCGGAGAATTAAGTGATTATATACTTTTCTATACTTTTCTATCCTTTTCTCTATTAAATGAACTAAACTTTAATGAAAACTTATTTGTTTAAAGATCTTTTGGGAACAATAATAGCTGTCATTCTTGGAATAACTGGATTAGTGGTATGCCTGAGGGGTCACTTTTGGTTTCAATTGCGTATGTTTTAGTTAGAATTCTGTATTCTTTCAAATAGTTATTTTAAAATCACTTATTTTCAAATAGAAATGCTTTTCTTCGGTTTCATTGACGGCTCATTCATAGGATATGTACTTTTACTCAAATATTCGTCACTAAATGACACCCAAATCTCAATCTACACGCTCTCTATCGGTGCCATCGCATCACTTCTTTGGTTTTCAGTCTGGAAAATAATTCATTTACCGCTTATATCATTACTATTGAGCGGCTTCTCTCTTGGCTTCGTATTTGTGGCAACAATTTTGTTCACATCAATTGGAAATTTAGAGTTATTTCAGAACGATATGAACTATTGGCTAATCATGGGCTGTACTATATTCGTGACCACACTTTTCTTTCTGATGGTTAACGCAATTGTGGTATTTATTGACTATAATCCTATTCAATAGTTTATATTTTAATGATTTTTTAATTCAGTTGAGTGTAGTGTCGACGTCAGTGGTTGGCTCTTATTTGGCAATTATGGGAATCGATCGCTTCATCGATGGCTCCATTTCTTTCATAGCAATAAATGTGATTAAAAGAGCGGTTTATAATTATAATGCTCTCAATAACGTTCCCTTTCAGAACAAAGGTCTGTCACATCTTATTTTTGATTTATTTATTCAAAAATTAAACACATTTTTATGAGCTCTTCATGTGTTAACTTATATGACTGTCCGCTTATATAGTAATTAATAAAATAAAAACTTATGACTTGTGGGGTTTTATATTTTACTAAAAATGCAATTATTTAATGGACAAAAAGATACTAATTATAGAAAATATAAATAGCAATAAAATTTAGAAACCGTTTGATCCAAACTTATATTAAAAGTTTGGTCTCTTGTGGTTGACTTCACAAAAGTGAAGTCAGTTTACATTTAATTATCTATAAAATAAAATAAAAGGCGAGTTTTGGCACTTGAAAACTTTGACACAGGTGTCATAGAGATGTCAAATTAGTGTCATTATCATGTCTATAGACTCAGCATTGCCTGAAGGGCTTTGGTTTTCATTTTTAACGAACAGTGGCCACCGCTCATAAGCATATAAGTGTTCGTCACTAAGAGTTATATTAAATAACATTATTATACAAACATTCAATAGCTATGAAACAAAACACTATTTCTAACCTTTATTTATAGTTTATTTATAATTAAAATATAATACGATTCACGTCATTTCACTGTTAAATAAAAGCATCGAATTTACATTTTACAGAAACTTACCTCTAATAGGATATGAAACTTAAACATAATTCTAGAAAATACTCACAAATCGATAGTCGAAATTTATGTCTACCTAACAATCCGTAATCTGTGTGACCTAACAATGGAATTGACTTTTTTTTATATATTCATATTTTTATGAAATCATTTTTCTCTTTAATTAAGAATTCAATAGAAATGTGGGATTCTTTGAACTCATACTCTTTTTAATTTAAACTCTTGTTTGGCTTATGTCTGAGGACTTTTTGATACAGGAATAGATGTTAGAAAAAAGTCTTCGCGGCTTAAAATAGACGAGTGATTCGAGACTTGAATCGTGTCTTAAATAATCTGTTATAAAGAACTCATAAATCAAAATAATTAATACTTTTTGTTTATAGATATCGTGTTATCAATTATGTGGATATTGCTATCTCTGACTGGAATAACACTACAGCTGTACACCTCTATAGACAGGTCTCCATTCCCTCCGCCATCCAGTTGTTCGCATCCACACAGAGATAGATCAAGAGTTCGAAGAAGACTATATCCAAATCTGAGTAATGATACGGCTCGTAATCGTCAAAGTCTTCGAACCCGAAGATTCAATCCGATGCCATCCGCGCCTTTGATGGACAATAATAATCAAGTGATTAATGAGAGAAGTCCTCTCTTATATGCAAATATGAATAGTTTAAATAATGGTAATAATTCTGTTTATAGATCGAGTCCTTATTACGAGTCACAAAACTATAACAATTTTAGAAATACTATTACTAACACTAATGGACGAGAATATCAATCAATTTAACCTAAATATATAGAATACTTTATCTAATTTTTCCCTTTTTTAGATCTCAATTAATAATAAATTTTATAAAATACAAATTTTTAATATAAATGAAAATTTTATATGACTTTTTTGGCCAAAGATTTTAAATTCTTATAAAGCAATACTTTTTAAATATAATTAATTATTTTTATTTTTTCTTTAATATATAGACAAATAAAAGTAGTTTTCATTAAATAAAATACAATTATAATCATTGAATAAATTTCAAGTTAAATATTCTATTTGTTTAAATTTTAATATACTATTAAACTTGAGTTCAATTGCATGAAAAAATCAATGAAATAAGAATAAGTTTAAAACTAGAGCTGAATAAATGCCAGAATGTGAGAGAATTTGCGCAATGAATGGGACACTGTATCTGTTTTGTTGAAAGGAAGTCAAGTAAAATGGTTTCTTCAAGTTTATTGATACTATTTTTATGCATTTAGTGGTCTTAGCTTTAGGTCATTTATCAAAATCCCACTTAATATTAATAACCGTTAATAACTCCCAGAATTATACTGTGTGTCCAGCCTAATAGTAGCCCCAAAATTTTTTTATAACTTTTCTTACTTTAGTCATTTCAAAGAAAAGTTATTATAAAAAGTTCATGAAATGAGATTTGTTTTTCTGACATATCAATAGTTCAGATTTGTTGATAAATCAAAAAACAATAAAAATCGTGTTTAACACAGTTGAGAGAACTTTTATTCAAAATATTTATTCAAAATCATTATTAAAGTAAAATAATTGTTAACATTTCAAACACTAATTCACTCATTTTGTATGATTAATATTGCAATAAAAGTACTTTAGAACTGATATTCTTTTACTCATTGATAAGGTCAGTCAGTTATCAGGTTTTTAAAATATCATTTTCTTTACTTAATTATCTGATAACTCTCGGGCTACTTTTAGGCTGGACACACAGTATTAAAATTGATGTATTAGTTCTCATAGTATATAAAACCGGTATTAAACTGATAACAAATGTTCGTTTGATTAAGTTTTGTGACATAAACGTCATTCTTTGACATTAAAGTTTGTTAATAATAACTTATCATTTGTTCAATTAAAGTACAGGTACTGTAACATCACTTTCTTGTCAGAAATAGTTTTACTCTTTTTACTGATAGTTAGTCAATAAGTCTTTAGCTCAAGTGTCTGTCGTATTCTGTGATCGCCCGAAAGTTCAACTAAAATAACAGTAACTGATAAAAGTTGGACTCATATAAGTTCTGAACAGTTCTGATATAAGTTTTCTCTTTAATTTCTTTTGTATTCATAAAAACTATTTTATTATAAATTATCATTTTTTTGTATCATATAATTTTGTAAATGATAATAATTTATTTATGATTTAATAAATAATATTTTTAATA
Source organism: Nanhermannia nana (assembly GCA_033996565.1). Classification (NCBI taxonomy): domain Eukaryota; kingdom Metazoa; phylum Arthropoda; class Arachnida; order Sarcoptiformes; family Nanhermanniidae; genus Nanhermannia; species Nanhermannia nana. Next base: position 11,430 of record JAUJYT010000559.1, read on the forward strand.
ATTATTACAATTTAATAAATACTAGAAATGAAAATACACCGAAAGGTTTTTCTGAAAGCAAAACACATTGAATTAGATGAAAGAACCAAATAAACAGTGATTTGGAACATACTGTAGTTTAGCTGCAGTAATATTAACTTAAAGTTTCGGACAGAGCTGTTGTTTAATTTGATTCTTAAGCGCAGCACTTGTACTATCACAAAATTGTCAGTCTATATGATATAACATTAAAGCTATTCAACACTGATAAAAAAACAGCCTTGAATTATAATATAGTACTGTAACGGTATAATACAGTTGACCCTCATTTGAAGGCAGGTGGTACGGGCTTAATATACCGGGGCTTAACATTGAAATTTTATCTTATAGATTGAACAGTGGGAGGACTTCTTTTATTTTTTCGTGAAAAAATATTCAACGATAACATTTTTGACTAAGTTTTCAAAAGTTTTGCTCAGTTGGAGGTTTTCACTCTTTTAGTGTTCTGCTAACGTTCAGGTCTACGCCTAACTATCATTTGCATTCAACTTATTTTCATTCAATGTGAGTATCAATTTATATAATACAGTACTTGTATTAAAAAATAATGTTATGTTATAAAAATCATTAAACTTGTTTAATTACCAGCGCTTATTTAGAATAATAATTCTCATAATATTAATTCATTTAACTTTATATTATTTTTTAAAAGTTTCATTTGAGAAATGTGTGTAAATCATAGAAAACACTATAAATTACTTATAATTTGAAACTTTTATCGAAAATACTTTTGATAACAATTATCTATTTTGCAAACCTATGATTTATTAAAAATCACTTAATTTATGAACTGCTAATCTGAATTAACTTCAAACCTAATTAAAATTATTTATGTATTTTAACAAAATTCCTTTTAAATCTCAATATTAGTTTTGATAAAGAACTTTTTGGGAATAATTAAAACTTTGTTCGATATAAAGCAGAGTTGACCAGAGTCGACCAGAGTCAAACTGCGAATACCCATAGTGGTGTCTTCTCTTTTCGAAGCGTGGTGAGGTGGATGCCACGTGTTTTTTAAGCAAACATATGGTTTCCGGTTCTGTTTCCCTCTCAAACAAACCTCAAATTATTTGATGTAATTCTAAATTTAAGAATAAAATAAATATTTTAAAGTTATTGCAATAACTGTATGTTAATTTTGTAATCATGACCTCTATTAATCATTGATTTCTATAATTTATCAAAAACTTCATTCTTGTTATGGAATTACAATTTTTGCATACAAATTTGCGCATTAATAACCAAATATTACAGTTTTTAGAATAGAATTAATTCTTCTATTACTAAATTACAAAATTTTGCATTTTTAGTGCCACAAACCTGTATTTGGACCCATTTTAATCATTATGATGTGTTCGATAAAGATTTCTAATAGCCTTAAAGTTAACTCAAAAGATAATAAGCCTAGGCTCTTATTATATAATTAAATTTCCCTAACAATGAGTTAGTTTAAAGTAACAGATAATAGTTTTTATGATTTAACATTTTAAAACTTGCAAAAATACTTTACTTGTATATCATTTTTTGCGTTTACTTTTTTTTAATTAAATATTTAGTCCTTTCAATTTTATTAAACATGCGGTTCACCCTCGGGTATCCGCTGTGCATGTCGGTGCGGTGTTGGCAAAAGCATGTAATTCGCAGTTTGGTTCGATCCGAGAATCGGCAGTTCTGTGCGGGTGCGGTTCGTCTAATTTATGCTATGAACACCTTTAATATAAAGCATTTAAAATTTTTTACTAAAGTAACGCTATTTTTTAGTTTTAATGACTCAATTCCGCTCAGATGTCGATCATTAGAATCAAATTGCATACAAATAAATATTTTGATTCTTTGTGAGGGTGTATCCGGACTTTAATTATTATATTCAAAATCAATGTCAAATCAGTCTCTTTGACTCACTTTACAAGCTTTAAATTATACCCCTTTTCGTCAGTATATACAAAAATGTGAGTTATGTTAGTTTGGAAATAAAATTTTTGAATATAGAATCATTACAGTTAATAATTGTTTTCGCTTTAGAATCATTAAAAGTCAATCATTTTCTTAAAAAGATTTACAAAAAGTTAATATTAGAGTTTAGTTAAGAGAAAAAGTAGCGCTAACTTTGTATTACAAAACTTATTGAACTTATGCAACCAAACTCTTAAATTCCTGAAATTATTTAAATATTTGTACCCACACTATAAATCATTTATAAATTAAATGTCAATTAAGATATTTTTCATTTTTATTTAATTACAGAAGTTTCTAAACAACAAAAGAAGGACGCAATGGATGCCAAAAAAGTTCCGGGTATTAAACTAAATAATGGACTCTCAATTCCGGTCGTAGGGTTGGGCACATGGCAGTCAACACCTGATGGTTCACTATATCGTGCAGTCAGAGGCGCTATAGATAGCGGTTATCGTCATATTGATTGTGCCTATGCTTATGAAAATGAAGAGGAAGTTGGAAAAGCTATTAACGATGCTATCAATGATGGAAAGGTTAGATTCATAATCAATGGCAATTCATTAATATTATTAATTATATTTTTGATATATTCATTTTAATTCAATAGTTCTCATAATCTTATTGAAATGCTTTCAAGTTTGACCTAATTTCTAAATAATGCTTATTTAGGGATTTCAGTGCTTTTGTAACAGAGATAATTTGAATAACAAAAATTAGAATTAATTGAGTTATCAAAATAGACTTAAAACATAAAATGAACTATTTTAATAGAAAGGCATCATTTTTAGGACGAGTGTTTGCTTAACTCTGCAATTTAAACATTATATACTTAAAACATTTTGCCAGTAATTTATATATTTGAAACATTATATTTTGCATATAATTCTCGCAGAATAATAAAAATGATTCATAAGAATAAACAGGATTCTGAGCCAACATAAACATTTGCGATTTTTTGCGATAAACGTTAGCAAAAATTTATATCTCTCACTAATCCATGCAATAAGTAATTGATTTAATTTTAAATGTGTTAATTCATAAACTCTGAGAAAAATTGTGTATTAAACTCGTGTTTTTTAATTATCAGCACTTTCTCACAAGTTTATCTCTAATTTTAACATATCATACATACGATGCATTACCCAAAATTAGATTACTTTTTAAGATATAAACTTGTTTTTCAAATAAAGTAATATAATATTACATTGAATGTGCGGTTTAATCCGATTCTCCTAATCTTAACTCTTAAATTTAAACTCTTCGAAACCAAGACTACTGATCTTACGGTCACTTAACCAACATATTATATGAATGACAATTTTAATTATATTACTTCTTATTAGTTTTCATTTTATAATAATTTTATATTAATTATATATTAATTTTATTATATTATATTATATAATAAAATTAATATATCATATCATTTTATATTAATTAGTGTTAGATATAAAAGCAATGTATTGTTAATAATCAATAATAAATACAAGTTTTTAAGTCTCGACATCAAAGAGCTCATTAAAATAGTTCTTCATTAAATTTTAAAATATATCTAAACTAAAGATCTTAATTGGAATTTAGATTTCAAAATATATGTTATAGGACTCAATATTATATTTAGTATTTAAAGCTGTATTTCCTATCGTTTCAATTAGATTAATACCTAGTAATTCCCCCCTCTATTAGTGTTAGTCAAGGTTGTTGTTGTGCACAATTGCATAATGATATGAGAGATAACTATTTATATCTAGGATTAAACTTCAATTTTATTATAAGAAATAATAAAAGTGAATTAACAAAAGATAAAATAAGACATTTTTATCTCATTTAACAATTTATTGTATTTCTCACTCATTTCAGTATTAAATTCTGTTATACATGTATATACCTGTGTATATATATATATATAAGTTAACTAAAGTTTTATTAATTGAATTGAAAGATTACAGTCGAGACCCATGGAAATAACAAACCTTTAGACTCTAAACTAATTAAAGTTAAGAATTTTGAAACAAATTAATTAATTCTTTTTATAGTATTACTTAAACTCAGATAAAGAATTGCAAAACACTTATTTTGATGCATAGCATAATATAATGTAATTCATATAATTTTGAACAAAAAATAAAGAACAAAACAAAAAATTTTGAAAAACTTAATTCTTTAATTAAATAAAAGGTTAAACGCGAAGACTTGTACATAGTTTCCAAAAGAATAGTTAATAATCAATAATAAATTCTGGTTTTTAAGCCTCGAGAGAAGTTAGAGCCCACTAAAATTTTTAATATTCCTCATTTTTATTCTTCAATTTTAAATTATATCTAAGTTAAAGATTTTAATTGAAATTCAGGTTAAAATTATATGTTATTGGGCTCAATATTATTTAGTATTTTAAGACATATTTCGGAGAGTTTCAATTGTGTTAATAGCAGTGCCCCACTCAAGTGTTAGTCAAGGTTGAGTGCAGTGCACAATTGCGTAATCAAATGAGAGATAACTATTTATAACTTTTATAACTATGATTCAACTCAGTCTTTAATATAAGGTATAATAAAACTGAATTAACAAAAGACAAAACAAGATATAGTAATTATTTTTATCTCATTTAATAATTTATTGTATTCTTCAATCACTTTCAGTCACTCTATTATTCTGTTATACCTGTATTCTTATAAGTTAGAGTTTTATAAACGTCTAGAGTAGAGAACTTTTATTGAAAATTACAAACCTTTAGACTCCACTAATAAAAGCTAAAAATGTTGAAACAAATTAAGTAATTCTTTTGATAGTATTACACAAAATAAGATTTTAAGAATTGTAAAACACTTAACTTTCTTATTTATTATAAACAGAACATGTGTTCATATATTTTTTTCACAAAACTTAATTCTTTAATTAAATAATAGGTTAAACGCGAAGACTTGTACATAGTCTCCAAACTATGGCTAACATTCTTCAGACGTGATCGCGTCCAAGTGTGTGTGAAACGTATTTTGGCGAAACTGAACACTCCTTATCTCGATCTATGTTTAATGCATTGGCCAATGAGTTTCAAAGGGGTTGACGACGCTTTGGTCCCAACCGGGCCGGACGGCAATGTCGCGCCGGGTGATGTTGACTACTTAGAGGCCTGGCAGGGGTTGGAAGACTGTGTCAAAGCAGGACTCGTCAAATCAATTGGCATTTCTAACTTCAATTCTATACAAATCGAGCGTTTATTGGGTTCGGCGACTATTAAACCAGTCACTAATCAGGTATTTATCAAATGAAATATAATGATAATTTATATTTATTAAACATTGAGTGATATAATGCTTTTATTTCTATACACAGGTTGAATGTCATCCATATTTGGCGCAAAAGCAATTGAAAAAGTTTTGCGAAGACAGAGGAATCACTTTAACCGCATATTCTCCTCTCGGAAACCCTGGATCTGCATTCAATGCAAGTGCAGATAAGGAACAACTTCTTAAAGATCCAACTGTTGTGCGTTTGGCTAAAAAGTATGGCAAAAATGTGGGACAAATTTTGCTTAAATTTCAGGTAAATTTATAGCATTTATACTTATTTTTATGAAGAAAATTAATTTTCTATTTGAATATTAGGCACAACGCGGTGTTATTGTTATACCAAAGAGTGTTAGTGTGGATCGAATCGAAGCTAATATACAGTTATTTGACTTCTATCTTACATCCAAAGAAGTAACAGAATTGGAATCATTGGATCGTAACCTTCGTACGTGTCTTTTCAATGAAAACTGTGTTCCAAAGCTTCCCGTATATCCGTTCAAAGATAATATTGCTTTCTAAGCATATAATCAATTCCATATGTTTTATCTAGTGATGGATCGATTCCAAAATTCTATTTCTATTCCTATTCCAGTTCCGAATATTTTTTTAATTTCTATTCTATTCCTATTCCTGACTTTTATTTCTATTCCTATTCCAGTTCCGAATATTTTTTTAATTTCTATTCTATTCCTATTCCTGACTTTTATTTCTATTCCTATTCCAGTTCCGAATATTTTTTTAATTTCTATTCTATTCCTATTCCTGACTTTTATTTCTATTC
>JAUJYT010000560.1:0-17489 GCA_033996565.1 Nanhermannia nana
AATTAAAGCCTAAATACTAAGCTTCAAAATGATGAAAAAATTATAGCAATATCTTTACTCGTTTTCAAATGCGGTCACAATTACGAAAACATAGCTGTGCAACAAAAACATATAAGCGGTTCATATGGAAAAAAGTCTAAATATTCTTCGGGAGTGGACAATGGATCAGATACAACCACAGCGACTAATTCGCTTGATTTGTTCTGTAATTGTCTTTATTGTTACAGTTAAAATGAATCAAAATAATTACAATGAATTATAATACCAAACAACAATTTAAGTTTTTCTAATAATGTTTTTACTATTGATTTGATGGCAATTTTTTGGTATAAAAACTTAAAATATTGTTTGGTATACAACTGTTATCATTTATTTATAATGAGTGGATTAATGAACTTTAAGTTTTATTTTTCTTTCTTTTATGTTAAGTCTTTTTCAGATATTATTATGAATTGATAAAAAATGAATTATTTTACAGCATATACAGGTATTTGATGTCTTATTAATTATAATTTTATATATTAACCAAATCTCAAATGAAAAGAAAATGTGTGATCTTATTGTCATACGGATTATTCATTTATTCATTTATTATTTATTAGATCTAAATTTTAATGCTTAAAGGATTCCATTCATTGCACTATTAGTCTTCTCTGCGTGTATTTCTAGTGAAGTTGAGAATAGTTTTTATATAAATTCTCGAGAGATTGCTTGTACTCTACTCTACTCGACTTACGTTCAGCTTAAATTACATTTACTACGATTCTGTACTATTCTTTACGTCGACTCAACTCAAACCTGATTCCGTTCTTTATATTCTATAGCTATACGAACATACAACACAACTACTGTAGTTGTACTGTAGTTATACAGTACCAGTACATCGATATTTATATAGTTTTTTGCTTCTCAACCAAATGCTTTCTCACATTCGCAATGCATTAGAGGCCATGTTGTGAAGTATTCTTTGAGGAGAACATCTTTCAAAAGAAAGATTATATCATTATTTTTTCAATATTGTGATCAAATTGTTGGTTATAATGATTTAAATGTTATTAATTTAAATGCTATGAAACGATATAATTCATATATGAAACCACCTCATTATGGACCTGAAGGTTCATCTAATGCTAAAACAGTTGAAAATTGTAAGTAAATGAATAGCTATATGAGCCCTATATTCCTAACAAGTCTAACATATTGTCTGATAATTTTGTGAATGGACTCTTATTTTTAAAATAATCTTAATTTTATTTAAAAATTGTAAAAATATCGTAAAATTTCTATTTATTTTTGGTTTATACCATATCTCATTAAAATTAATTAGACTGAAGAGATTTGTAGTTTAATATTTATGGCTAAGGTAGACATTAATTCTGACAAATAAGAGCTATAGATTTATTGACTCTATGGTTAAATAAATTGTTGTTATTAAACATTTTTGTCTAATAAACGCTAAGTATTAAGAATTATTATCAAATTTATGATTTAACTTATAACAGATTTATAAAAGTGGAAGCTGTCATATATTAGGTCTATTAATGATTATGTCGACCAATTTGTATTAATACTAGTATATGATATATGATATTTAGCTTTATTAATAATAACTTCCTTTATTTGATGTCATGTTTAGATCTGATATAAAGTAATTATTAATTAGATTTTTTAATTAGTTTATTAAATCACAAATTGATAAATGTTAATGTCGACCACTATTTCAATCTTTATCCGATACTGTGATTTATATTATAATCTTGAATTTATTTTAGTCTTAAATTTTATTTGGTTCAGAATTGAAAATTTATAATTAAATCAAAATTTTTAGTTTGTAATCAAATATTACGATACCGTTTGATGTATTTTTTACTTAGAACTTAAATATGAAAAGTTCTAAAATATAGAATTAAAGAATTATATTTTGTTAAGTTCTGATAACAAATTAAGATTTTATCAAATTTTATCAAATTTTATGAAGCTATCAAAGATTATATCTCTACAAAAATTAGTTTTAACGTTATCTTCAATTTTGTTTTAATAAATTTTAATTGATTTCCCTTTAAAAGGACTCAATTTATATGACAATTTTGAAATCTATTTGTTACTTAAAACTAGCGTTGTTAAATTTACTAAATTTTCTCCAGAGCTCTAAATTTAGTACTAAATTTAGTTTTTGGACTAAATTTAGTATAAAATATAAAAATACAGCAAAATGTTAAAATTCTAGTTATCATTCTAGAATTTATGTTCCCCTAATTCTAGTATTATATTAGAGGTAATTCAACTTTGAAATATAAAATTCTTTCAATTTATTTGTTTAATAACTAATATTCTATTTAATTGATAGCAATTTTTGAAAACTTTCATTTGTTAATCTATCTTCTATGAAAAATTTACTAAATTTTCTCTGAAGACACTAAATTTGATGCTAAATTTAGTATTTTGCAACGCTACTTAAAACCCATAAACTTGAGTATAAGGGGACTAAGTGTTAAGAGTCATGATATCATACACTTATTATAAAATTTATAATACTGTATTAAAAACAAATAATTAAAACTTTTTTACTTATGCACAACAATAGTTTAACTGCAGTTTTGAGTTATTTTATGGACGTTTCGAAAGATTATTTTCTTTCTTTATTAACACTTTTGAGACAAATGAAATACAATTTGACTCTTATTTAGGTTTTGTGTGCATTTACTTATAGTTTTCATTAGCAGAACGGCGAGAATATGAGACAAAATTGCAGCTGAGTTTTGGGGTTTTAAACCCTGTTTTATTATTATTATTTTTTGAATAAAACATTTAAACTGATTCTACACTTTATGTATATTGATTTACATTGATTTCTGATCTATGATACAGCTCTGCCTCAGAAATCAATGTAAATCAATATATAATACTGTATTCTCAATTTTTGCGAAAGCCATTGAGAGTATTAACAAATATTTTAATATCCTTTTTGGGGGATAATTAAGTTAATGGCGAGTTCACTAGTTATATATTTAGCTTTTTTGCTTATAAAACAAATTAATTTATATACCTGTGGCATAATTTACCTTTTTCCAATACATTTATAATACATTATGTTGCAATATATTACGATACTTTCATATTCGATAGTCAATAATTATACTGTAATAAAATTCATTTTCAAAGTGAATAATATTTCTAATTTACAGTAAAAATAATTCAAATTTTAAGTAGGAATTTGAATTAAAAGTAAAATATTGATTGGTTTTAAATGTGAAAATATTAACCATTAAACCATTTATTAATACATAATTTTTTAGTTAAGCTATTAAAATATGGTTTATTCACATATAAATTCATTTTGTTTTTTTGTAAGCAGAAAATAACTTACCAGAGTAAAATTAACTTAAATCGATAGGTAATAATTAAGAGCTAAAAAGAACAAATTTAGAGTTTTAAAAATTTTAATATTTGTTCAAATGTACAAAATTTCAATGGTCTCAATCGAAAGTAGTTTAGTGTAAGGATTTTTGTTTGTATATATCGAGAAACTATATGTTTGAGAAGTTTTATTATGACAACATATCTTTAGACCAATGACATTAATTAAAATCATTTTTGTTATAGAAAATTGTGAATTAATGATTGATTGACCATTTGTTACAACCTTCCATTTCGTTCCTATTCAACAAAATAAAAAGCGCATAGTTTTATGTGACAGTTGAATATGAGATTATTGTAATGTTAGTACAGACTAACAAAATATTATTATTAATATTGCCTATTATTTAAATAATTAAGACTTATTCTATTGAAGTAGAAAATTTTGACTTAAACTCAAATATAAATAATTTAATGATATTAACAATATTCACAGCCATCAACTCTACCTCCACAGCTGCAACAGTAGTTGGCATATGTGTGGGCAGTGCGTTCTTTATACTGGTAATCGCCGCCACGACCTGCTACTTGTACAGACGGCGCAATAGTGAACAGCAAAATCACAAAACATTACTTATTAAAAGAAACATTCAAATCGATAAAACTCTGGCAATTAAGAAGTCTTCGGCTGTAAAAAGTCCCGGTTCTGGAGTTGTTTTGAAAAAAAGTCCGAGTCCTACGGGCCTGAAATCTCCACCCGGTAGTTATCCTCTTATTTTCTTTATTATTCTTACATTTTAATGATCCTTAAATTGCTTAAGAGAACAGTTTTACAATAATAAGGGGTGTTCAAGAAGTAATTGTACTAATTTTAAAAGTGTATAAATTATTACTTATATTACTTATAAATGCTTGTCTTTAATCTATGACAATCACATATCAGAACAGTGTTTGTCTAAATTTATTGTGTTTGGAGAACTCGCTTTTGGAAAACAAAAGTTACTGCGGCATAAAAAGTAATTTGTTTGAGAACCAGCGCAACATTACTCAAGCATTACTAAAGTATTTATAGTTAAACTCGAAAAGCTTTACGATTTCCCATTTATGAATTATTTCGCGAAAGTCAAAGTGAAATAAAGTGAAAATCAGAAAAATATCCCGAAATGAAAGTGAAAGCAAAAATTACAGATTTTGGTTCTCTATTGCGAAATAATAACATATTAAAGAAATAAAGATACTCTGTGTGTCTGTGTTCAACATTGACTGAATGCAATAAAGCCAAAACTGTTGAAACCGGATCAAAAACAATTTGTTAATTCTTTTGCAAATTCAATTGAAACACATCTCTTGTTATTTCTAATAAATTAATTGAGTAATTAAAGTTTAATAACAAAAATTAATATAAGTTGAGAAGCAAAGGGAGTCCTGTAATAACAAATTCTAAAAGATTTCAAACCTATAGACCTTGAAATAAAGATTATTAAAGTTAACTCAAAAAATGTTTAAAAGCATCACAAAACGTATATAATTTGACAGCATTCAAACTAAGGCCGTTGAGTTTATCTAAAAATAACATATTTTTATAAAATTTACAAAAAGTATAAAAAAATAGAATTATATCTTAATATGGCTGTCGCATCAATTTTTATTAATCTAAATTTTTCAATAAAATGCTTTATTTAATGAACAAGATTTTCCACTTTAAATGAATATTTATATTGTGAATTAATTTGAAATACCTATAATATTGATTTTTAAAAATTCCAGTAATTTAGGGAAACCTCATAAACTCAATGTTGGTTACGCCAGTGGTAATCAGAGCTATGAATTTGAAGGAAATCCATTCTCTGTTACTTTAACTTAAATAAGTTTACAAAATAAACTGCCGTTAATTAAATTGTAAGAAAAATTATATGACATTTAAGTAGTGTTTTATCAGTTCCAAAATTTCGTTTGAGTTCCAGATAGAACTCCAGTATGTTTGTGCGTTGTCAATGTGTTTAAAATCTAGATAAAATATTATAAACTTTAATTTATTAAAATATGCGTAAATTGAGAAATAGCAAGGGAAAGTATACAGTCTATGCGATCCTTCTCTATTTTTGCCACTTGTGAATATCTCTTACCGTTCCCATAGTAAAGCATTAGTATCGGTAGTTTTCCGTCGGTAACTTGGCCACTGGTCACTGAACACAGACTTTAGTTGTCATTTTATCAGTTCTCAGGAACACTGATCATGAATATAAAATCAGTCTTTTGATAGCTCTTACCGTTTTCGAGATATATTTGGCGACAGACAGACAGACGGACGGACATACAGAACAAATCTATAAGCGCTCTTTTTGATCGCGCTAAAAACTAAGGATAAGCCACTTCCTAACAAGTACCTGGAACTAAAATTAGCTCAAATTCTTAATTTCAGATCTAGTTCTTTGAACTGATACATCACTACATTCAAATCACAAAAATTCTAGTTTTTATCAGTTTTTTCATATTTTAATAAATTTTTAGTATTTTGTGGAAAATTATTTTCTCCAATAATGTAATAAATTCTGCTACGAGTACAATAATTGTTAGAATTAGTTATGGTCACATTTTACGTTAACCTTAAGGTATATAAGAGCACTACAGTACACAATCCTTTAAAAATCACTCTAATTTTGAACAGATTTTGAACAGAAAAGATCTCAACTCAACCTAAACTGATGCAACTTTTCAAAGTGTAGACTAATTGAGCTAAATCTATAATTATTTCACTTGACTTATTCAGACATTGATTTATATTATATACTTATCGATCGACTTATTCGAATCTAACTTTTAGTCTGCAATTAATCGTCTCATCATTTGAAAACGCGATGTTTTAAAAAAATAGCTTATTTAGAGACAAAACTTATGCTCGAAAATTCAAACTAACTGACAGTTAAGATAACTTTTGAAGCACTTGTGTTATTAATATCTGTATTAAACAAAATTCATTTGATTGCTTTTGAAATATATTGAAATAAAGTAAATAACACGATAACGTACCTCTGGAAATTTGTCATTAATAAATCGATGAATGAGAGACGTCTTTCCAGAACGAACATCTCCGACAACGACTATTTTGATGCAATTAAATTCTCTGTCCTCTCCCATTAGATTTGTTTTTTGCTTTTTATAAAATCTAAACGAAAAAAGAAACATTTTTTAAAACATGAATGAAAAACTCAAGGAATTTTAGAGTTTGCTTTTGATTAAAGTGTTTGTAAGTATTATTATGAGACTTTCATTACTATATTATTACGGATTTAAAATTATTCTTCAAATTACATCTTTGAAATAAAATATTAGCGAATCTTAAATGAAATACAAAATTCGAGTAAAATTACGGTTCACTTATATAATGAAATTTCGATATTAACTGGTGGAATATCTTTTCTAAGTTTAGATTTTAATTTTGTTACATGAGTTTCAACCAAAAGCATAGCCAAAATTTATGCAGAAATTCTTATTCTCAAAATCAGTTTTAAAATTACTCTCAATTGAAAGAATCTGAAACATCAAACTATCATCGGATGAAATTTTGCTGCATTTTTAAGCAATAAACTGAAAACTTACACGATTTTTATTCAAAAAGTTCCGCACTGAAGAGCTCGAGCAATGCAGAAATATACAACTTTTCAATCTTGAATTTATTCAAAATACTAAATTTACTTGCATTCAACTAAACTCGACTTCTACATATCGAATAGCGTTAAATTGATTTTTTTACTTCTTCCTCTTTTATTCGCAAATGTTTCAATAGTATGCAAACATTTTGTATATACATTTCTCAAGGGATGGACACGCTTTTGACTGGTAATAAGGGATGCTTTGGCATAAGGTAAGAACATAAACAACATATAGAGTTATTGCATCGCTAACGAGCAAAAACTGCACTAAACTCTTATTGCTTTTAAACATGACAATTCCTGATATGCATGTTATACTTGTATAGATATGTCAAGTTGTGTCACTTTAAGTCATAAAATACCAAATAAGCGAATGTGTTATACACAGAAACACAGATGTGTCGAACAAAAAGTTGTTAGTTTTTCTCTCATATGTGAAAATAATGTTCAAATTACTGATACTAATTGGACTTTACGAGTCTTCCTTTTATTAGGACTGACTTTTCATGACCTCAAACAAAAATAATTGCTTAACTGGAGGCGCAAAACCGAAACCCTGTACTACGCAGCACAACAATGAGTTTAAAGTTAAAATTACTGAATGATTGTATAGAAATAACTTAAAACCTTGAACTAAAAAGCGCTGATTTAAAGATTAAAATAAAATTCTCATGTTATTAATTTTTTTCTTCTAAAAAACTAAGCAATTATTCAACAAAAACTATTTTTACTTCATTCCTAAAGTAAAAAATACTAAAAGGGTTGCTAAAAAATGACTTCAACCGGAATACAATTTATAGCTCAAAAAACTATTGGTTCTTATGAATAGATTACAAGTTAAAATACATTAATTTGACGTGAATTTTATTAGATTTACTTAATGACCTAATTTTATTAAATCAATTGAATTGATTGATTGATCCAACAATTTCTCATCAAATCCAGTTTTGCAATTTTCAGATATATTTGAGTATTAAGTGCAATGACCTGAACATATTGTAAAAAGTGATGCCTAATCTTGAATCGATTGTATGAAGAAATGAAGAAAAAACAAAACATAGAAAGAGCTGTTGGAGAAAAAGGTTTTTAAGAGAGGCACTAACCTAGAAATCACGACCCATTTACATGCAAACGAATGCAATTTTATTAAAAAATTGTATTATTATTTTGGACACAATTTATCTTAAAGCCTAACAAATCAAATCATAAGCAACTTATTGGGTTATTTACTAAATATTGCTTTGCATTCAAGAACAGTGAACTTAAGCCATTGCACAGTCGAAAATTCTCACGCTGTGAGGACTGAATACCAGAAATAGGTTTAATGCTGTCATGCCTTTTCACAGAGTCCTTAAGAGAAGAGTTGTTCATTTTATGACTTCATAGACGATGCGATGATAGGTCGATATGACTGTCAATTACATACACTGGAGAAATGGTGGCATATACTGTAGTTTAAGGCGGTTTAAGGTATCTTTTTCTCAAAATGTATTATATAATGTTCAATCTTCAAAGAGCTTTTACTTTACTCATCCGTTACAACAAAAAAAAATTATCCTATGATTTCATGATTTGTGCAAATGCTTATATGAAGAAAAATAAAGTAAATAAAGTAAAATATGTGCTGTTTAGAGATTTATTGCCTCCAAGTATTGCAATAAATTATATAAATTATCATGAGTTTGAATTTGATGTACAGATACAATATTGCACTTTAAGTACTATCTATTTATATTTTTTAAAAATTCATTCACTATTTATAATAAAAGAGCAATTTTCTTGCATTACTTACTCGTAAGTAATGATTGAATAGAACTCAAAGAGAATTATCCTAACTGTACACAAAACTAAAAGTTTAGTATTCTGTATAATTTATTATTAGTACTCTATATGAAAGAAGTATATTATATTTTTAACGGAACTGATGGCCGAAACAGACCCCAGAAAAAAATTAATCATCAATTTAATAGTTATAAATGGATTACTTTAGTTGCGAAGATTTGATATATTAACGGTAGCTTCAGATCCACTTAGAATAGTATCCAGTTTTTAATACTTGAATAACTGGAGTTGACCTCAAGCATAAAATATAGTGTAAAAACATTTATTTATTATGATAATGAATGGACGACTTTGATCTTCTTATGACCAAAACTGACTCCTGGGTTCACAATGACTAACGATTCGATTGTAAATTTTAGGATTAAGGTCACTCATGGGCATAGCTTTTGACACTCAAAATATTTTTGAGGATCAGTTTTTTCTTCTAAATAAATCTTATACAAAAAGCATTCCGATATCCCGCATCTCTCTCTCTCTCTCTCTCTCTCTCTCTCTCTCTCTCTGCCCCAAAAATTTTAACTTAAGCAGAAAGAACTTCATGGGAATTGATCAGAATTACTTATATCGCATTACATACTGTACTGCACTAAACCTCTAGTTTTCTAACTTTGCTTTAATCCACTCATATTTTTATCATTTGACAAAACAGTGATGACCACTATATAGAAAAATAAAAAACTATAATTTGATTTGACTCAATGTAAAAACAAAACTTAAAGATTTGAGTTATTTTACAAACTATAATGTACTGTATAATAAAATAATATAATGATATAAAAAACTTTTTTAAATAAAAGTAATGAATTTATTTATCACTAACTTTAGTTTGAAATTGATTCGTAGTGTGAGTTTATAAATCAGTGATTCCAGTAATTTAAGTAATATTTCAAAAGCATGAGTTAACAGCCACTGAAAGAAAATGAAATCAGCGCTCAATGTCTTTGATGTCTTTTCTTTATAAGAGTAATACCAATAACACCTCTCTTGCAATTTCTAAAATCCACTTAAATGACACTTCCGGTCATCGGATTACTATTGAGTATAATGTAGAACTACTATTACTGCCTCAAACAACAATCCAAGCGAACAACACTGTAATAACATTCAATTTTCAACACCGCATTTAGTCCCCCATTTATATATGTTTGTGAGAACTGACGTTAAAGCATTTCTTTTTTGAGAGTCCGATCATCAAATACAAACACACAACAGAAAGTTGAGTCTAATTTTGGTGCCCAAACTAGCAAGAAAAGAAGCGCATACAACTAGATCTTTCTCCAGACATTTGAGGACACACCCCATAATCATGATAAATATATTCAAAGAAAATGTTCTGTTTATAATTAAAATTTTATATTTATAGTTAATAATTAATAAATAAAATTTAGGTTACGAGTAAAGAATTTTTTTGTGAAATTACTGTATCGATAAAAGGTTTAGATTCATGTTAGTATACTCACAAGCAGGCAGGTCATGAGACAGTAATTCAAAATACATATATAAAAAGTTTAGGTTTGAATATTATTTTAAGACAGCGTTTCAATGCATTTCATTCATTTGACTCAATCAAAGCCAAGACTAAAAAAAGATATACGACTCCAAAATGTTGTGGCTTTTCAAATGTGAAATGAACGCTTAAATGAAGGGCATTGTACTTAAAGTATCATCAAATTTACATTTTTTACTTTCCATATCTTTAAATGTTTAGATTTCAATATAAAGTGAAATATAAGTTGAAATATAAGTTGAAATATAAGTTGAAATATAAGTTGAAATATAAGTTGAAATATAAGTTGAAATATAAGTTGCATCAAATACTTGTCTCAACCTATCGACAGACAATATTTTACAAACTCACATGTTTGTTAAGCAAAACTTCTGAAAAGGATGTAATCTATAAATATATATTTCGTTTTTAAAAATGCATTAATTTATTTTGAACAAAATAAAATAAATTCATAAACTGTGAAGGGCTTAAAAAATTTCTCAATATTTTCTAAACGAGCTTTCGTTCAGATTTCTCAGCAGACAAATTAACTTCAAAACAACATCCTTTAAAACGCCCTGAACTCAAACTATTCTGGTTTACATTACAATATACAACATAAGTAAAAACGTTTTCTCAGTAAATAATGCGTTAAAAATAATAAACAAAAAATTATTAATTCATTATGTGCTCCAAAGTTTGACAAGACTCTCATCTGTAAAAAATACTCGAATCATATCCTCGTTAAACAAGTTTTTCTTAATTCTATGTTAATTTACTTAACCAAAAAATATATTAAAAACACAATAAATTTTTTGGCACATAATGTCTTTTTTCCAAAAATATTCATACAATTTATTACTTATTATTTTCTATTCACGTTTTGAAACAGAGCTTTTTCTACAACTACTTAAACAGAAAGTCAGCTCAAGTGATTTATCTCAATGAATTAAATGCGTTATATAATCCGTATAGACTAAAGCATATATCCAGCGATCTTTGCACTGATAACTGATAATAATTATAGTATTCATATCTGGAGCGACAAAATAATAAATTTGATCCCTTATGCTTAAAACAAGTATTTTTTAAGTAATCATAAGCTGTTCATAATATCTTTCCACTAACAACTAATTAAAATTAAGGTTATCAGAGTATAGCACACGTGACTTTATATATTGTTGCACTAAATTAAGATAACTTATAAATAATAATAATAATATAAATTTTCATTTAAATTTTTTGGCGAACTGGTTGATTATTTACACTTTATTATATAATGTGACCCGAAATGGCCCTAAAAAGTAATGAAGATAATGCTGAGCTATATTATGCCCGTTGTTTAAAAGAACTGGAGGTTTCTGAGTGAAGGTTCTTGAGATTTAGTGCTGATTGCGGTCAAAATAATAGCTATCTTTCATATTACAGCATATCTTCTAATTAAACAAAACTAATTACATAAGTCAAGGTAATTGCGTCTCTGGCAAAGCAAGAGCTTATTTTTGGGCTCTACTCCTCTTTAAAATTGACAAAATAAAAACTTTACTCATCTGAGACCTGGCATTAATTCAATAATTTTTTTCTATTCTTTTTAAAAATTCATTTACTTCATATCAAATTACATATATTTTTCAGTCATAAACAAATTTCAGTCATTTAAATGCAATAAAGAATTTGTTTTCAGTAAATATTTATGACTCAATATTTAAGTCCAGTAAAGAGATAAAAGTTATAAAACTCCTGCACTATTGTTGAAGACCCCGAAAACCCACTCTTTTTTAGAGCTAACGTTTGAGAAGTACGACTTATTGTCTGAAAACTGTAGTGTCAAAGTGAGACTCAGACTCGACATAAATTCTTTTGGATCTCTTATCCCTTATTGTAAAGAATAAGATAATATGTCACGTATTGTAAGGTATTTCATAACTAAAATGCGTTATCTCAAGAAAGGGATGTTAGCCGTCGAAACATTCATTTATCATTACTAAACTACGAGCTATTTCTATGGTTACCAAATCTAAGGCAGCTAAAGATGAACATCAAATATAATATTTAATTGAAAAAAGAGAATAATAATTATTATCATAAGCTATTGTTACAACTTTTTGACAATTAAATAAATAAAATAAAATCATAAATCAAAGATTGATTAAGTTTTATGTGAAACGTACTACAGAGCTGTCATTTCAAAAGTTACTAAATTTAAAAGAATCTTTTCATCTCTGAATATGAAATTTGAATAGGAGTATAACTACTACACATTTTAGAAATCTAAAAAAGAGCATAAATGCAGTTTTGATGACTAACTCAAGCAGTGGTAATGATTCTCTTTTTGCCTCGATTTGGTATAAGTACTACTTTAATGCTTGAATCAAACTGAAAATCAGCTTAAAATGATAGTATCGTAAGCAAAACTATAGAAAAAGACTTACCTTTAAAACTATATTTGTACAGCACTAATGATGATTATTCGTTCTGGTGGTGTCTTAAGCACAAAACATTTAATACAATGAGATCTGCCTCAAAATGAAATGGCAGTTATTATGTCTATTTCCCAATAGAGAAACATAGAATACTAGTACTGTACATATGGCCACAAAACAGTTGAGGGCTTTTAAAGCAATGAACGAACTAATGAAAACACCAGCTTATAGTATATGCTGCACAAGAAAGAGTTTTTGAGTATAAGTCGAACGCAAGTCACTAACTTTGCTATAAGCGAGTCCTCTCTAAATCCCTTATCGCGGATCAATGTTCAGCATATCATAAATCTCTGATACAGTATTGGCAATCAGTAAACATATAATTCTGCTGATACACAACAATCATTTGATTTAGACATGTCTTTGCATCACTTTCTGATCATAGAAGCCATTATTCTTTTTCTCTTTCCTTTTTTTATTATTATTTATCGTCAGTTTTCTTTTTTTTCTAGTAATGAGCAAAAAGAAGATCCGATAGAGATTAGTGGCCGAAAAAGAGTATGTGAGCTATAAATCTCTCCTTATGTAAGTCGAACCAAAATATTGTTGCAATGATTTCACTTTTATCACAGAAACATTTGTTTTCAATTCATATGATTACGCGGTCTTTCTATCTCTATATGGAAAAAATTATTGTGCTCTTAATGGTGTGGGTCGTCGTGACTGTAAGCGATTTTTTTAGAGTACATAAGAAAAACATCCAGAAAATGAGCAAATACTTAGTTTTTGATGATTATGACTCAAGAACTATGTTATCATCAAATTATTTACTGGAGATGATAGAAAATTAAACTTTTAACAAAAAATGAGGCATAAATACAAACACAAATCGTTTTAACGCCAGACTTGTATATAAGCACTAAATAACTATTAGTAAGGCTTTAATTTGAAGAGTGATTTAGCATTTCATCAGAACAGACACTTTTCAATAGTAAATACCAAAAAAGCTCTTTTCTCAGTAATATAACACTTTGCAAAGTAGTGGAGCAACTTGTGAGCTGTGTCTCACTTGTTCATAGTATGCGAATCATATACTAATCTGCAAATATCTCAAGAACTTCTAGTTTCTGAAGTATTGCGTGCACTTATATTTTACAGCCCAGAGCAGTGGTACGTCACTTATACGCAAACGCGTCAAACTTTACTACAACTTTATACAAGTATTTGTCCTGTTTTTGGAGTCAAGTTCTTATTGATATCAATGTCTTTTGGTGAATAATAATATAAGATCTAATGATTTTCACTTAGAATTTATTTTAAGCTATATTAAAGTTAAGCTTTCGATCTCAAGGATTAGATTAATTTTAATAGAAAAAAGCTTTTTCTAAAATAAAAAAATGCAGTTCTTAGTTGAGATCCAAAATAAAAGTTATTCATTTCGATAATAAGTTAATTTAATAAAAACCTTTTACAGGCTTATTACAGCTATAAATTTGACGAGTGCTTCGTCTTAACACTTGTTTTTCTACATATCATTCAAATTTGATTTCAAGGTTTACCATGAAATGAATATTTCAACAAAAAAAACTTTGTTTAGGTAATAGAAAATCATAGACTAAGAGATTGTAAATGAATGATAAAATAATAAATCAAATAAAACGAGACTCAAAAACCATTAAAATTACAACTTTATAAGACATAACTTACTGTTACTTTATTAGTGATCTAATCAAATAAAATTCAATTCATTTCAATATTTTTTCCTGAGGTCTGAGTCTTCAAACAAAGTTATAAATTAAAACAATTCTCGTTAAGGTTGAACTTTTCGAACAAAGAAAATATTAATTAATTTGATAACTTGAGGTATTGTTTTTTCGGTCTTGATCTCAATCGATGAAAAATACTTTTTAGGATCAATGCGTTTATTTTGTCGAATGATCGCAAGTTTTATTATGAGTTCTATATACGTAGTACAGTATCTGCAAACAAACTTTGTTTGAAATGTGCTATACGCACAATAACATGCATACAATACAAGCACATATTTTTATCTATACAAACATCTTGTGTTTGCTGTCAGTTTACATATCAAATTAAACAGTGAAATCATCCTATTATTCATTAGATAAAACTTTTAATTGAGTGAATAACAAATAAAAGCTTTAAATTTTTATCATATTTATTATTAACAAAGAGAAATGTTATTGAATTTGAAATAAGGAAAGTGGTAGTTGTCAGAGAAATTCTCGCTCCAGAAATTCCCCTTTTATATCACTCAATATTTATGATGCTTAACAACTATTACTACTTCAAAGAACTGATTTACGGGTATAACTAATCCAAAAATATGACACTAAAATAGAAAATTATATTTAAAAGAACTTATTTGTAGAAATTTATGAGATCACAAGATTTTGAAAGCCTACAAACATTTTTGCGTCATGTCTGGGACATTTAAATGTGGAATCTATTTTTATGGACATTTTTAGGCTTTAAATTAGAGTTTTTCAGTTAAATATTGATAATGTTAAAGAATTTGTTAATAAAACATTTCCTATAAAAAGTCACAACGAATTTAAAAACATTAAAAGTTTGAAAAAGTTTTGTATTGATTCTACAGTTTAGTAACTGATCTGTGAATACAGATTCTGTAAACACGATCAGCCAATAAGATATTTTGATATTTTATTTACTAAAGATTTTGTAATCTTAGGAATTTTTCATTCAATAATTCGACTCATTTTTATCTGTCATAAAGTAGGTTTATCTCCTTCGAGAGTTTGTTATAAAAAACCGACAGAAATCTCATTATGTATTACACAAGTTCTTTATCGAAAAAGGTTTTTATTCTTTATGATTGCAAACAAACATTATCTCTCAATAGCAAACTTGACTTTTTTCTGGCCATCAATTAAACCTACTTTTTAAACATGTTTTCTGCTACAGTTAGTTTCAACAGATATTTCACATTCAGAAAATTATTTCATTTGTTTCTCAATCAAATAATAAAATAAATTAATACTTCATAATTAATAAACTAAAGAATAATCAATGATTTACATGTTTTTGCATAATGGGTGTTCTCTTAACATTTACATAAATTATCAAAAGAAACTGTAATTACATATTACAATAATCTTTGGGGTTTAAATCAATTTCTTCCTTCAGGTCTGTTTTGTAATTATACACTAATATATACCAGACATATACCAGTGCTCACGTCAGTAGATTCACAAATAAATTAATTATCTTTAGGATAGAGTAAACGTAAATATTGGAAATCAAAATTGGAAACAGCCTTACCCATATCGAAGTATCAACTGATTAACTTTTAATTTAAATTAGAAAATTAACAGATTTCAAGTATTCAAATAATTAATTAATTTCTTTTATGAATGTTATTCAAGACAGAGCTTTATCTTAAAACTCAGTTCAAATCAAGTCATGAATATGAATGAGAGCTTTTTGATGGAGAGCTCTGGGAATATTTTAACAGCAAAATACACTTTAATGTGAGACGAAGTGTGACAATCATTATAATTATAAAAATAAAATGCAATTTGGTATCAGATTTAAGATTTTGAGATTTTAGTTTTTATGTAATGCAATATTTTGTTTGCAGATCAAATATGGTAAAAAAAATTCTTAAGACAAATATTGATTTATTTATGATTTCAAGGATATCTAATGTGTCATAATCTTTAAATTAGGTTTTTCATGATTAAAAATTATTTCATTAATAATAAATTTTATGATAAATTATTGTAAGTTTGTTAATAAATTTAAAGTTCATAACAACTTGTTTAACTTGATAACTCATAAAATGAGATAAAGTTTGGGTCAAATTCAAATTAATTGTTTAAATATAAATACTGTACTATCAAAATAAAAATAAGTAAACTCTTCTAATTTATTTCCTTAAGCTGTTTTGGAAGTGCGCTTCAAAGATTACATTGAGTTTATCATTAACACAATAATAGAAAGATTTTATTTATTAAATATCAGCCTTTATTTAGTGGCAAACTATTAATAGTAAAGTATTTTAAAACATTTTAAATAATAAATAGACAGTTCAGGACTTTAATCGTGTTGACATTTGAGTGAAATGATTGAACATAAGCATACTCAGCATAAAAACAAGGATGTCTTATCATTTGGTGGAGACTCAATCACTTGAACTCGGGTTGAGAACAAAGAACATTCGCCAAAAATGGCATGTTTTTCACTTGATTAGACATTTGAGTTTTAATGATTATTTTAAAGCTTATCCTAAGCCTCATTGATCCTCCAAAACTTATCCTGATAGCTCGTTGGGAAAATACCAAAATTTAATTTTCAAAAATTTTTTTATAATGGGGCCTATGGGAGATATGGTCATCTTTGAAAATTATTTTCGGTACTTTTCCGACGGAATAATGGAACAAAAATAGGCTCATTTTAAAGGTCATGAAATGGGTGTTATTTTGAAATCTTAACATTTTTGTGTACCCTCATGGGACACGTGATATTGACTAAGACACGCCCACCAATAAAAATTGAGCCAGGCCCATTAAATTTTATTCAACATTTTAGAGAGTTTTTATGCTGAATAAGAATATGAAAATTTTATTTCAATATCAATAATAGGGGCGGTTTATGGCAGTTTTTCACTTCATTACACATTTCAGTTTTAATGATTAAAAGTTTGAAGAGCTGTAACTCCGCCCATATTAGAGATATTCAAATCGG
>JAUJYT010000561.1:0-17483 GCA_033996565.1 Nanhermannia nana
AAACATATTAATTTAAATAATTATTATCTCATATAATATAATACACTTTTCTATTGGAAAACTTAATGAGCTCTTATTTCAAATTAGTTTTAACACTATTTTGTTTGTTTGTCAATTTTTTTCTATTTCTATCATATAATATATGTTGAGTTCGATGATTCGAATGTGAAAAAATAAAATATTCAAATTTTATTTTCTAAATTCATGTAAATTTGAATTTGCATTTAAATTATATATTTATAGGAATTTTTTAAAACGTTGTGATTCTCCTCCTTCTGAAGTATTAAAATGGAAGCGGTTTCTAATCTAAACTGCTATTTCTTCTTCTTATTCATTCAGATTTCACTCTTGTTAGTGAAATTCGGTGCACACATGAAAATGGTTGCATTTTTTCACTTCAATCTCTTGCTGTGTTTTTTTCTTATATGTTTTGAAGTAAACCTACTTTTGAGCAAACCTTTTAGAGAAATGAAAAAATCTCAATTATCGTATATCAAGTCTTAGGCTATTTTTTGTTAGTTGTGCTCAGTATTTATGCTAACTTTTTGTTTAAATTTTCGTTCACTTTCATATGCTTTGTTTGTTTTCTAGTCAACCACTGCTTTATAGTTTGATTGTAATTGGCTTTTGTTGAAGCACTTATTGTCATCTCTATAGAAATATGTCTTTTATTAACAACTTATGTCATCGTAAATATTACTGTCATTTTGTTACTTAATTTTCAAGCGTTTTCTTTCGTTCAGTCAATTAATATCGCGATTTATTGACCAATGCTTTTGTTTTTGTCTTATTATCGTTCGCTATGAGAAAATTCTTTTATTTTATCTCAAACTAAAGAATTTTGTAAAAATTAATTTCCTTTCACCAAAAACTTCACACTTGTTCTCAAATTTTATTTTATACCAAAGATTTTTGCTTCAAATTAATTTGTTTGAGACAAAAAGATAACGCTTTCTTTTTAGAGTAGATAGTGATAGAAAGTGATAAAACCTACAAAAGTATTCCCATCCCATTCCCGCTCATTTTCTTGATTTCTCTCTAATTCACATTTCCATTCCTATGGATCCCATTTTTACCACTATTTTAGCGTTTACTCTAAGAAAACTAATTTTGATGAAACTTATAGTTTTTTATTTTAAAAGCCTGTTCGCCCTTTAGTGTAATGATTATCTTATATTCTAAAATTGTAGACTCAATGCAGTGCAGACTAAGTATCTGAAACGAATTGGCATTTTTACAATCATGTCATACAAATACAATACGTATATAACTGTACAATTCTGTATATATACTGTCGATGGCATTAAACAAAACCCCATATTTATATGCAAATAGAAAATAGTCAAACAGATGCACAAAATGTATAAAAATAAAATTTAGCAATTTTTGATTTCTAGTCTTTACGGAATTAAGTTCCGAAGTGAGGTCGGGTAGACTATTCTCAACTGACTTTGTATTTAACTTACCTTTAATTTGTTTAAGTTGATTGTCAAAAGTTTTAGGAATGAGAGTTTGTTTCAATATATTTATGTAATTACTAGTAATAAATGAATACTATATTGTTGAGTACGTTCGCTCTCATTTACTTAAACATAAAGAGTAGGCGAACGGGTTTTATGTTTATAATATTGATATAATATAATGCATAGACTGTTAGATAACATAAATTGCAAACAGCTAAGAAGATTGAATGGACTCTTTGTTATCATTTTGATGGCGTTCACAACCACAACAATTTAGATATTATTTAGATCGCAAATGTTATGTATTTTTCTGCTGTTTTCGGTCACAAATATGGGATTATTTTGAAGAGTGAAGCAAAACAAAAAATAAACCAATCGTTGGTTTTGCTGATAGTACTGAACGGTTTATGAGCCGTGAAATATTTTCTTCAATTATTTTAGTGTATCTTTTATTATCATTATTTTTATTACTGTATAACGTTGTAATACTGTATATTTAATATTATAGAAACTCTTTAATTCTTTAATGACACCAAATATACTACTATTTCAACTTCTATTTAATTCGTTATTAAAATTACTTTTATTGTAATATAAATAAAATAAAAGAATATTTTGAGAATATCTAAACAAATTACATCTATATATTTGACGAGGATTTCTAAATAAATTAGTAATTATTTTCTTTTTTCTTAACATAAGTTACAAATAATACATAATTTTAATGTTAACCAATAAAAAATTATTAATAGGGCTGCGAAAAAAGTATTTTTCCTATTTATTGTCTTTCATTTAATTCATTCAGGGGTTAAATATGAGTCCGAATCACATTAAAATAAGTCATTTGAGACACATTTATAAATGCCTATAATTGCCTTTTTTGACTGTTAGGTACTATTTTGCCTATAAATGACTTTTAGTGCCTATTTAATGATTTTTTATTGTTTTTTAATAGAAAAATTTTTTTTTTTAATAAAAGAAAAAGACTAAACAAAATGTTTATCCTGAAAAAAATGTCATATAAATCCAATTAGTTTTTAATAGCCCTTCATTTTTTAGATTTCATACTTTTTCTGTATTAAAATCTCTAATATATTTTCAAAATTTAATATAAATTATAAGACAGCGTCTCTTTTATAAGCTCTACTGCTTTGTTAAATTGTCAATATATGTATAATGTTTATGTTTATGTACAATTTAAATATTATGTATAATAATTAAAATTCTTAGTACTCTTAGTGCCCATTTCGCAACTTTTTTCGTGCTATTATATGCGCCTAAAACCATATCTTAAGGTACTATTTTTCGTATCCCTAGTTTCGTATCTACACTCGCAATAATCCCTTATTAGTAAAGAGCAGGTAAAGAGATCTTAGAATAACTCTCTACAAAATCTATAATTAATTGATTTTTATTAACTTTCTGTGCTGTGTATTAGAATTATTTCAAATCTCTCGCAGAAGAATTTATTATAGATTTGGCTTAAATGATAATATCTATGCTCACAAAATAATTTATATGATTTGAATTATACAGAAGTTATTAACATTAATTAAAATAAAGATTTCTCATAAATGTTTATGCTTTTATCACTCTCTCCATAGTTAATAATGTTTAATATATTGTAATAAAACATTGTTTGTTTAATTACTATTAAGAAGTAAGATAGTTATGGAATGCTCGTAATCTTGTTTTACGCTATATTTTATAACGAGTTTAATTATTCGTTTTTTAAACATTTTCTTAGAAACTATTTCTCAACAATTTTTAATTTTCTCCTCATATCTGATTAAGTAATTTATCAAATGAAAGAACATTAGAGCAGAATTTGTTTTATCAGATTAGTTGGTCTGCATTTTGCAATATTATTATAACGATATTGTAGCTGTTATGACACATTTGTGGCCATTTGGTGTTCTGCAGCCGACACGAGTCACTAACTATCACTTTTGTTGCTCCAAATGCTAAATCACAATCTTTGTGTGCATAAAGTTGAGTGTTTATCTGTTTTTGTATATTTTAAGACCATTTTTGTCGGATGAGATCTGCTAAAAGTGATAATATTAGTGGTATTTTCTCGAAATGCGTTCTCTGCCATCACTATCAACACAACTAAAACTTAATGGCTTTTCTCGGCTTCAATAATAACTTGTTATTATATTATACATAATATTATTGTTGAATATAATATTTTATAGAGCAAGAGTGCTGTCAAATAGCATTCCAAATATTCAGCTCTCGGTTAATGATTTGGCCATAATTTATGTTTATTCTCAAGATTTAGTTAAGTTTTGACTTTATATCCATTTATAACTTAAAATCTTAATAGAAAACTCGTGTCATGTCTAACGTCTTACCAATTGCATTGACTGATCAATATATTACTTAATGATAATTCTAATTATTTCATAAATTAGTGTATATTTATATTCTAAAACTCATTTTTTTGAATCAATTTTATTCATCTAATTTATATCTAATATATTCATAATGATTATTAAAGTTTTTAAACAAATTATTTATTTTAAAAATTTTACAACATTAGGGCACAAAATGGAAACTTATTTTTACATTTATATTTATATCGAGTTAATTAAATAATTTGAGTGTTTTTCGAAACAATTATAAGTTATAACTGTTTAACTTATGAGTTGGTTTAATAGCAATGAATTAAATTAATTATTTATTTAAACAAATAGTGATCTGATATTATTTGATTAACATTTGAAGTCTCCTTATATTGAAATAAACCGAGAAAAGCATGAAAGTTAGCGCTTTTCTCCCTCTTGATGATCAGTTTTTATCTTCCTTTTCTAGTCATTTATTCCATTATATCTTAGATCAAAATTATTGCTTAATCTTCTAACGTATGCCATCACTTGAATTACTTACGCTTCAATTTATTCATTAGACTCGAAAATTTTAATAAAAAAAAGTATACCAACATTTATTAAATAATATCTCCCCTTAATATCTGTTTGCATGAAATATTTTTCAAATTTTATTAGAGACGTAATAAACTTTATTTAAAGAATTGCTTAAAATTCAGTCTCAAAATTATTAATTTAACGAAATTTCATTTAATTCTAATTCAATTTTTGTGTTTGAACTGAATTTGTGTGACTTCTGTGTATTTGCCAAAAGTTGAAATGGAGTTTATTAACTAAAAAAGAAGAAATCAAAGCATTACTACTACTAATACTCAATTTGCGTTAAATACCTCTTATTTAGCTGAGAGATAGAGAGTGAGAGAGAATCTCATTATTTTTTCATCTCCCCATCCCTTAAAAGATCATATCCTTGAGAGAAACG
The DNA here is from genome assembly GCA_033996565.1 of Nanhermannia nana. Classification (NCBI taxonomy): domain Eukaryota; kingdom Metazoa; phylum Arthropoda; class Arachnida; order Sarcoptiformes; family Nanhermanniidae; genus Nanhermannia; species Nanhermannia nana. The sequence continues at coordinate 4,776 of JAUJYT010000561.1, forward strand.
TCTTACGTAACATTTTGCTTAAGTTATGAGTACCAGTGATGGTCTCTCATCCACTTTCTCTTTGGTTCTTTTCTTTTTCGGCTGTGCTGTCAATTTGTGATGCATTTGCCTTTCACTTCAAATGAACGGACGTGACCAACATTTGCAATTAGGTCTACATCACACTCATGTCTCTCATTATATTAATATTGGCGATGCTCTCCTTTTATAATCGTTTCTATTTTTTATAAATTCTAATTTCAATTTTCTATTATTAGATTTCTTTAAACTTATTTAAACTTTTGAAAATTAAATCATTTTTTTTTATTAAACTCAAACATATGTTAGAATGAATTTAAATAAATATATAAATAAAGCTGTTGAACAGCATAATAGAAGTAATGGTTTAAAAATTTAAAATAACTCATTAATTAATTGTTTATATCTATGGTTTTGCTAATAGTTATAATCCATTAAAGGCTAAGCCACTGCTTAACTGCTTTCCAATTTAGTTTAGTTTTTGCCTTTTTCCCTGTCTTCTCGATCACAAAAATTATAATTCTTGGCCAGTCTTCCAGTTATTGGCCTTAAAATATAAAAAATGAATAAAATAGTGCGGCAATCATTTGGCTGTACTCTAAATCATGTTATTTGGGTGTGTTTTGGTTTTGGGCTTTACATCCAATATAATATAAAACTTCAATATCGCAATCACTCTATTTTGGTGCTCTCTATGTATTTTATTCTTATAAATAAAAAAAATACTATTACTATTATAGCATTGATAGACACATGTGATTAGATTTTTGGTGATTTATTTCGCTTTTACTGTTTTCACTTTAAACTTTTACTTTTCTATTAAAAGTCGTATCATTTATAATGTTTGACTTGCAATGAAACTAAAGATCATAAACGATGTGAACATTGGCTTCTATTTAATCAATGAAACAAAGCTTTAATTCTAACTTTTTTTTCTGCAAATTTATGCAATGAATTTGAATAATAGTATTATTGTATTATATTTAGCACTCACTCCTCACTCACTTTAATATATTCTATGCCTTATTTCTTTAAACAACATTAACAAACAAATGTTTGAACAAAAATAATTTGTTTTGTTCAAAACTTTTTAGCACTTTAGTGAGAAAATTGTTTTGTGTGTTATTACACTCTATTTGCTATTATTCCTCATTTTATTACATACCACTGTTTCGCTAATGTTCTTTCTCTATTAATATTAGTTGAAAATTGTTGCGATTTTTATAATTTTGGGTGTGAAGTGAACTTTTGCTATTGTCATAAAAAAAATTTTGAGCAAATCAATAGACAAAAAATTAAGAATAATTTTCAGACTAAATAAACATTTTTCGCAAACGAAAAGTAATAAAGACTGCAATTCTGTAGTAAATAGTGTGTAGAATATTATGCGACACGAATACTGCTTCTTATTCTATTGGCTTCTTTTCCATTGATCCATAAATTTTCATTTGAGTCTATTTTTAAATTTGATGCAAATCAGCTCTTGTTTAATATTTCTAAAAAGCAATATTAAAATTGTATTTAATAGTAATTTGAATTTTTTAAAACTATTAATTAATTAGTTGCTGAGCCCTACAAAATATCTGCTTTTTATTATTTTGAAAATAATCTTTGAATAAGTTATGATTTGTTATAAAATGATTTTATTTAAAACAAAAAGAAAAGATTCATATTTATAGAAATTCTCTGAAAGTAATTAGTATTGATTGAAGTTTTGACTTGAAATAAGTTTGAAGTGCAGTGTAAATAACAATTGAATGAATTGCTGACCAAATCATTGATATTAGTGTTAGTGATTGCAATCACTAGCATTTCGAGTTCTTATAATATTGTCGCTCAAAATGAATGAGACTTTTGTTAGTCTATGCCATTCAAGTGCGGACTAAGGGCTCAAATAGAGAGACCAATCGATTCGTTTGATGAGTGCCATAGTAAACATATATGAAATCGGACACTATTCTCATATCATTTTACTTCATCAGCAGAGTTTGTATGTCTTTCTCAATATTTAAAATCCTGTTTATATTATATATTAATTAATACATATTTCTGGGAAAAAACATAAAACTATCAATTTTTATAACGATACAAAAGTTATTGCATTCAATAAACATATTGATGATTACCAGTAATACAACAGAGTTTTATAACTGATTCTGTAGTATTTTATTTAATAGTAACTTAAAATGAAAGCCGCATTCAGTCAGTCATATCTGAATGGCATGAAATGTTTGACATAAATCTCAATGAACTTTGTTTTGCATACAGTTTATTACAGTTATTGCAATGATTCTAATTATTCCGTATTATAAAAGTTTTGTTTAGTCAATAACAACAATACAAAATAAGAGAGCGATAGCAAATACAGTTAATGTATTATTTCATTGATTATATTGTGATGCATTTGATCTGAGCCGCACTTTTATCTTATTTGGAAATAAACGTTAGACTTGGTTACAGTCTTCTTATCTTCTGTCGCATCGAATTCTTGTTTACAGCCTATTTGCACGAACTTTTCATACAATATTGTTGTTAAAAACGTTATCGTGATTTACATTTACATTCACTTAAATTGGTATTAAGTTTCTCAACCACTTCTGCTCTTTGACCTTATCTCTAACTTTTATTTTTAATTTTCAAATGAGCACAAAATCATGGCTTTCATTCACTTTCTCCTCGTTTCGGTTTCTATTCTTTTTTATTTCATAAATATATTTTAATTGTATTTTCATTTACAGTGCTTTCAACATTTTAAACCAAAATTAAGCCATTAATTAAAAATAAAATTTGACTAAATTCTTATAAATACTCTATTATCGATATGATTTAAAGAAAAATTAATTAATTTATACGCGAAAATGATAATATATCATAAATACTGATCACTGTTAGTTGTAATTAGTTTTTTATTATTAATCATTTTCATTATCAGAATTTCATTAATTATTACGGAATAAATCGTACTTTTTTGCTATCAGTGAGAACTAAATAATTAGTGCTTCAGTACAATCACAGATTTCTGAATAAGTCAAATATCTTGGAAAAGGCACAGGAAAATGAGGTTTTATTATTTATCAAAACATGTTTTATAATTTGTGATCATTGCTATCTAGAAGTGTAACTCAAACTCGACTATAACTCGTTTTCCTACTTTTCATTTCATTCTAATTTATAATGTATTTGTAGCCATTATTCTACAGCATATTTATTATTTTAATTCCCTGTTCTCGAGTCCTCACCCAACCGAACATTAGTCCGCTCTTCACTGTTGAAAATTGTATTCAAATGAATGTTGAGATTATTGTGGAAAATGTTTCAAAAATAGTATTTGATATCTTGATATTTAAAAATGATCCGAAGAAATGATTACTTTTAAAATTCAATAATTGATTGACTCATTTGTCAAATTTAATTAATTTTTCAAACTTTTTAAGAACTTGTTCGCTATAACTATTGATTATAGTCTTTTAGATAGAATCAAAAATTTTTACGCTAATTAAAGAAAATACGAAATTTTAAAATCTAAATCAAATGATATAAAAATGTTTGTCTTCAGTTCTGAACTAAACTTCAGCTCTGACGGCATATCTGTTTTTAAAGAACTACTACTAAAACATCTCTTAAGAGTTATGCTTTTAATTATATGTTGGGCGCAGTACAGCGTATATTTATGTTTACGATAGGATTGTTATGTACTGCACTCTTATATTTAACGTTTTCGTGTAAAGCGTACATCACATAAGTGTCTAAAATATTATAAAAGAGTGAATTATTTTTATTATTATACTATTCTCCTCACAAGCAAACAGACAGAGACTATTCAAAAATATATTATTATTGCAATAGTTTCGACCCTTTTTCATGTTAGCTATTACTGTACCCTAACTGTAAGAACAAAATCATAAATATTTTGCTTTCAAAATCAGATAAAACTTCTTAGCATTAAATTAATAAAAGGGAAACTCTTTTGTTGATTATATTTAATAATATTTTGAGAAAATTATCAAAAACTTTGCACTTTTTTGTTCTTATGTTTTGTAAAACGGAGACTTCTGTTCAGAAGAAGATAACAAATGTTTAGTGTTCTATATTTCATGAGAATATATTCTATTAACTAATATGATAATAAAGACAATTGTGTGTATGTGTGTATGTGTGTATGTCAGGTAAAGCATATATTTGCAATTTTTGTGCAGCATTGCGAGCATGAGATTAGAATAAGTTGTTCGGACAGAAGTTGGTAAAAATTGAAATTATATTGATTTGTGTTTTGCATATATGCCATCTATTATGCAAATTTGTGACGGCATTCACTACTCATTTATTATTAGTATTATTATTATTATTAGACTTAATTTATTACATCACTAGTCCTATCCCTTTAGCGATAGAATGCTTATTATTTTAGTTTTAGGTAATATAACATATTCACTAATTTCAAGTTATTTTGCACACAAAAACAGTTAACTCACAGGTTTTATTCACATTTTATTACTATATTTATGATTAGATCAAAAACAATCTCATATTTGAGTTATCACTCAAGTATTTAATGGTTTGCGTTTACATTAATTTACTTAAAATAACCGAATACTCAATATTAAAGTAATGTATTTTAAAAAGATTTACAAACGTTTGGGCTAATGATCACTTTTTATAATTATTACTGTAAACTTATTTTTGATTCGATGGCCTGAACCAACTTTAATAACATCTTTGAGTAATAGACACTTATGTCGGGATTTTTTCAATAGCTTCTCCTCTTCACTGATACACATATAAGCGCTTAATTCATTTGTGGCTCAAAATAGTACTCAAAACAGGTTCGATCATTATTTTATGTTTTTGGGAGACTTAAGGCCGAACCCATTTCTTATGTCTGACCCTTCAAAATAAGTCCAGAAGCGAAACATTTTGGTGGCGATGATGTGCTCTCTCAGGTCTCTCTCTCTCGTCTCTCCTCTTTCTTTGACTCTCTCGTCTCAAAAGACGGCATTTTGTCTTGAGTTAAAACTTTAGTTGAGTTGAAAAATTGAGACAATACACGATACTATTGCCAGAAGTACTCAATTGTATATTATTTACTCAGATTTTGTTGATATTGAATATATTAAGAATACAATTTTGTAACTCATATCGAATGATCTTTTGAAGAATTAGAAGACTTTTTTTTATAAGGATTTACTCTTTAAATCAAAATAATTAAAGTTTGAGTAATAGCAGTAATAAATAAGAGAATTGCGTGATATTTCGATAATACAAAATTATTCTCTCAAATAGTTACGAACTATTTTTCTATGATATGATTTTATTCGCGTTAATATTATTAAAACCATTTGCGTGACTGGCATTACAGTGTGATAGCGATACCCAAAAGTTCTCGTTAGGGATACTTTGCAGCTAAATATATACAGAGAAATATATACAGCTATATATACAGAGAAATATATATATAGTTAAAACTGATTCACATCTGTTGCGATTGAGGCTAACATTAAAGACTTGAGCTCCTGCTGAGATCAATTGGTGCGCTGCCATTTGTCCTATTGATCGATTTTAGGATTTACTTTTATCGATCCATTATTGCCTCTTCAGATGATACAAATATCGCATCAATAGTCCTACTATTGAAGGCTGCATTTGAAAAAAGGTCAAACAATTATATACCTGTATTATGTTATATTGAGACACACATTGGTATCATTGTTATTAAGCTCTTAGCAGTTATTAATATTTTTTTCATAGCATACGCTTATTTTGATACAGACAGTGCTTTTGTCAATCCTTTCAATCCTTCCGGGTTTTTGTTTTATAATCACTTGATGTTAATTATCGTAAACAAGACAGAACACAATTATCGCTTTAATATAATTGTTTGTCTCAATTCTCTGACCTGTTCTTTCGAATCGATGCCGTTCATTGTTATTAATTGTTATGAGACATGTACTGTTAGTACAACTAAACTACTAAAACAACTTCAATAAACCATTGTTTTAATGTTAATGATTATGATATTCCAAACTATGATATCATTATTAGTTGTCGTCTAATTGCTGCCACTTTTTTGTATGTCATCCCTTAATAAACCATTCATTCATTGCATCAGATATTTAAGCGTCATTTGAATCTCGATTTTGGAAAATAATATGAAGCGATGCCATTACCACTCAATGGACTATTGAGGTCATTATTGCATTTTATAACACTTTGATTATAGTAAATGTTAAATTGAGAGACCATTCAATTTATTGGTGGAACACGTCTGACTCTAATTTGACTCAATTATCCATTTATTGATTTTCACTTTGCTCTGGAATTTTTTAAATTAAATTTTTTGTCGCATAAAAAATTTTCATAATATTCCATAAACTTTACAGACATTACATTTTCTATGATTCCAAATATTTTACATTTTTCTCTGAATTGAAAAAAATAATTTAATAATTTTATGGACAATTTGGTTGACAGTCATTAACCAAATGTTATAATTTAAAAAAAAATAAAAATGAAAACAATTATTCTTTACAATAAGGCTGAGTATTCTTTAGACATATGCTGTATGACATAGTGGTATATGATCACTAGGTATATGATCTGAAGCAATCTTAATGGTCAGTTGTCATAACATTTATACCTAAAATCCTATTACAAGATATTGAGTTTCGTTTTCAATCGAATAAATAAGAGTTGTTTCTGTGCGTTCGTTGGTTTCGGTCATTGCATATCACGCTGTGATTATTGCTATTCACTCCATAAAGAGCAATGTCTTGAAATATCTTTGGCTGTATTGGTAGTGTTTGCCATATCTTGAAAGGGCTGACCATCGCCTGCTCATTAAGCCTCTCATTTGTCACTGTCACCGAAACCCTGAGGAAGTTTAAACTCCTTTGATGTTGAATTGGTTTAGTGATGATCACTTTCACGTGAATTCATTAGTCGTATCTAATTTGAAAGTCTTGCACTCTTTCAAAATCCCTTAAGTGGAAACTGGACTATAGATTGCAAAGACTTGATATGCTTTGCCTTCAAATGGGGAGAAAATAATAAATTATACTCGATTTTGACCACACTCTCTGATCTCTGGATTTCCGTACTATTCACTGATTGATGATCTGGATTTCACTTCTAAATCATATAAACAATACTCATATTTCGTGGTCTGACTCTCACGCTTACAGTTTTTAATGTCTTTCTTGAAAATTATTGCTTTATTTAAAAGTAAGTAAATTTAGAAATTTAATAATTATTTTTTTATTTAATAATTATTTTATTTTAGAAACTCTCAGAGCTTTTAGCTTTTCATAAAAGAGTGTTTACTTTTCATATACTGCATCTCCAAAAGTGCTTCAGTCTTTTCAATACTGTGATTCATTACTTTTATCAACGTATTCCTCTACTTTTTGACTGCACTTCCGTTTGTTTCGATTTATTTTATTGAAGTGCATATTTAATAGATTTTTTTGGCTGTACCTCTATCTATTTAGAAGATCAAACCCTGTTTCAGAAGATTAATTCTATAATTACAAGATATAGAAAGCAAGTTTATAACTAAAATACAATCGGAAATACATTAAAAACAAAATAGTAATCCAAATAAATATATGAATCCAACGTTTTATATGAAGAGAATTGAAGCTATAGACTAAAATTCTTTATAAAAATGAAAAAGCACTTGAAACTAATCCTCTTTTATAAAAAAAACTTTTAAATAAGCTAAGAATTTAGTTTCATTAATGAAAACCAGTTTGAGTTGAGAGCATGTAATTCATTATTATTAGACCTTTATTTTGAATATTTTCATTATTGTAGTGAACATTTTCTTGAAAAACGCTATAAATTTATTAAATAACTAAAAGTGTATCACTTGTTAGAATCAGTTGTGCCTAAACTTGTTAGCGTCTAAAAGCTCTGAAATGTTTGATATTTATCTCAACTTCACTAAAATAGATGAAACTTATCTCTTATTCCTCTTTATAATTAGCCATACCGTACAGTAACAGTACTTCTTTTGAGTGATGTTCGCACCAAATAATGTTCAAAAACATTTAATCAAACTGTTTAATCTTGAAATAGTTGAGACATAATTTATTTTTAAGGTAATTGTTGCCCATAGTTATTGTGCTTTGAATTATGCTTTTCTAAAGTCATTGTCAGCTTATGTTTAAACAAATATCTTTCGCAATCATTTATTACTAGTATTGTTATTATTACAAAGTATGTTATTTCATGGCTATGCTGTACATAATACTAAATATATTTTTGCTCTCATTTCCTGATTCATCACATCCAAAATCTTTTAATAATTTTCTTCTCTTAAACACTTGAAATTACAATTATGTTCATTAGTATAAGTGAATTACATTTTTGATATCGTATTCCATTGATTCCTATACCAAATTTGTTTAGTCCTTTCTTTGATTTTCATAAAATGTTTTATCAGATAAAGAAATTGTTTATAACAATAAATTATGAAAACAAGATATTAAAAAATCGTGTTTACTATATATTCCTTCTGTTTATTTTTAGTATAAATATTAATCATAATTATAATATTTCGTGCGCTAATTTCAAGTATTTTTAGCACTTTAACAAAGTTGACTTCTCTTTTGATTAAATGTTAATTTGTTTGCTGTTATGCAATCAACAAAAACTTAATATTATTTTATTTAATATTTCAGAATCACTAATACTGCATATCATTTGATAGATCGTTATTTATATCTAAAATTTGATTTCGATTTTGAGATTAGTTGTGTTGAAGTCTCATTTTTATTATTAAAAAGTAGAACTCGTCTTATATCCAACTTATGACTTGAAAAGTATTTCTTGTGATTAAACTTGTGATAACTCTTTTATATGGTCCGTAATTGGAAGGCCTGACACTTGTTTTATTTTTTAAATTTGAATAATGACTTCTTTGCTTTTTTGATAAAAATATATAAATTAAAAACTGCAATAAATTGAGTTCATTTTATTAACCAATTGGCCGCCAGTTATGTTTTTATTTATTGTTATTATCAGTTACTTCTTCTTATTTCTGTTTTTGAACATAAGGCGTGGCTTTTCTTTGGAATAACTAAGTTTGCTATCAAAAGCAAATGCATAACATACTATGCTCTGCAATATTTTAATTTTTAACTAGAGAAAGAAATTATTGAGAGATCCTACCTTATATCCATTCCACTTACACTTGAATCTCGTTTAATTCCACTCCACTTTTGCCACTTGAAGCGATTCTGATCGCTAAAGCCCGGAAAATATTTTGCGTTAATTTAAAATTATTGATCATAACATACATTTTCCAATTTATGGGGTTTTCTTTTATTCTTGACGTTATTTAAAATATATATTCATACGTAATGTTTTTAAATTAAAATTTTTAGATAGAGAATGTTCTAATTGGATGCTATATTTTTTTAAATGTTACATCATTAATGAATAAAAAATTTATATTGGCTTTACTTATTATACTCACATTACACTTTTACTCCACAACTGCTTCTCTCATTCCATTCAACTTTCATTCAATATATCAATAACAAGGAAAAATATACAGTCTATGACTGTTTACAAAAGCGCGATCTTCTGTATTTTTGCCACATATCGTTGGACACAGACTTTTGTCGTCATTTTAGAGGTTCTCAGTGACACTGATTATGAATATAAAATGAGTTTTTTGATAGCTCTTACCGTTTTCGAGATCTATTTGGCAACGGACAGACAGACAAAACAAATCTATGCGCTCTTTTTGATCAAAGCTAGTATTGAACTGTAATACTAATACTGTAATATCTGAATTACAAAATACAGTCACTAGCATTTAACTTGTACTGTATACGGTTATTTCTTAGCTAATGTACATTTTTACAGCATTTTTATAATGCGTTTTACATTCGTTTCATTTAGATTAGGATTAGTTGAAAAATATTTATTTGTCTTATTTTAATAAAACAATATATGTCCTGTAGTGATGTTGAAATTGGTGTTAAAAAAATAAAATTCTTATCTCATAACAAGTGATTGTTGAAAACTTTACCTCCTTTTCATTAAGTCGTATTTTAGTCAATTTCCATTCCATTCTTTTTTATTGATTTGCATCAAATTTAGAGTTGACTCTGTTTTCTAGTATGCACTCTACTATCGCTAATTGTTACCAATTTAAGACTAGGTTATATTGATTCTATATACAGATATTCTATATTCTATATTGGTGAAAATTAATTTTGCTGAATCACATCCCGTATTTTAAATGTTAGAAAAATCCGAATATTAAAGATATTAAAGCTCATTAGAATTATGTTTCGTGATTATCAATTAAATGCTCACAAAGCAAATGAATATATATTTATATGCAAAACATTAATTTTGTTTACTTGCTTTCAATTATTTCCAATTTAGTCGGTATTTCTTTTGTATTTAAATGTTCAAAAAGTTTAAAGCAATGAAAAGCGATGTTTGTCTGTGATTTGAGACTATAAATAATATGAAATTTGCATTTCATTAATAAAGGGTTGGGCAGTAGTGACTAGCATTAAACGTGTTTTACGCCGAATTGATGCTATTTAGTGATGCATTTAATATTTACTGTATATTCCGTACATTCAAGTTCAGTCTAAACTAAACTGCTTATTACTATAGCAGTGAAATGCAGTCCAATATCATAACTTCCGCGTTATTATTATTTTTAAAACAATTTTTGATTTTAAAGATTTATTCGGCTAAACCAGCTCTTAATATGTACAATATATCAATATTTGTCAAAGCATATTATAAATATTTTAGTCTATGCAAGCCTTGGAAAACTTTTTTTGCATACAGTTAGACTCGAACCCACAGCCATTGAGTGAACTTTTGACTCAATAAACAGGCAGCTACATGTTTGTAACAAAGCACTCAATTATTACTTAACTTTTGAACATTTGAACGCATCTTCTAGTAATTAGGTTTGGTTAAGTTAGGTCTGAGTTAGGTCAGTGTCAATTAATTTTAAGCTTCATGACTAATAAGGATACAAATACTTTAGAATGTGTATAAACATTTTTAGACTTTGAGCAAAGATTAATATTTGTTTTAGCGTTAAATGTATTGCTTATAAAAATGACATCAAATTGTAATTCTAAATATGATATGAAAAGACATTAATCATAATAAATAAAAGTCCAATAACTCAAACCAAAAAACATTTGTAATTGTCATTGAGAGACAGTGTTAGACCAGACTCCATAAGCAAAATGTGACCAATAATGTGCCGAATGATAATTCTATATCTTTTCATATAATATTAAACAATCTTTACTTGTGGCACAAGTTCTCTTCTTTTCTCTATCTCTTGTCTCACTTTCTTTCATGTGATCCAAAGAAAATTTGTGTCTCATGAAAATTTCATTGATGTCCACATTTTTCTCTTATAATTCTATCTCTATCTGTCTGTATGTTAGTCTGTATGTTAGTCTCTCTGCCTCTATGTCTGTCTCACTTTTTCTTTTCTATGCTTTGATAACAAATACATAAACCATTGAACCATTTCAGTACTCATTTTCATCCTACTCTTAATCCCTCGCCAGTGGTCACCGCATCACAATTTTTTGGTATATTACCATTTTCCGCATCACTCCAGATGCTGGTCTATAACAAATATATTTTGTGTTTTTGGTCAAATCTCTCGAGAATTTCTTCGTCTTATTTTTGAGGCAACTATTTATTTGCTGACTCTCTTATATTTGAGTTTTTGTTTGAACTTTTTTCATATCAAGCTTAAGAGTTAGAGAGAGTCACACATTTATAATTTGATGTTTTTGTTGGCATTTTTCTTACCATAAGTTATCTTCAATATAAAGAAAATCAAATATGAATTCGCTTTTTCAAAAATGAGATTTCGTGTTATTATTAGTATGTCTTCTATTTTAATGTTTTGGTTCATACTAGTGCTCAAATATGGGCTGTTGTTAAACCAAATGCTAAATATTGACCAAAACAAAAATTAATTATTAAAAATACAGAAATTACAATAGTATATAATGTATAACTCTGTCGCATTTACTAAACCGACACTCACTAGACCGACAAATCAATAGACAAATCACTACACAGACAGATAACATAAAATTCTATTGAATTAATTGATATAATAACTTATTACTGACTCTACAATGACAAAGAAATCATTTTAAATGTTTTTTATATGTAAATATGTTTTGAATTTGAGACGAGTTTCAATTAACACATATTTAAATATAATTAAAAGCGGATACAGCGGAGACAAACGGTTGTATAGATTTCTAGAGCTTGTGCCTCTGCAAATACCGGTTATAACTTAATACTTCAAATTATGTAACCTATATTTGCTTTATGTAAACTGCAATAACTGGACATCGAATTACATTAAATAGAATCTATTTTTGTGTCAAATGTATTCTCACATTGTTTTTCTATCAGACCCTTTTGAATTGGAAGATAAAAATTAATTTGTGTTTGAGTTTAACTTTTTTCAATTTAAATATAAGATTGAGATAGAATTAGAGATTTTTAACAAACAAAAATTTAACATTTTAAATATTATAGAACCAGCGCTGGCACCTTTTGGTCAGTTCAAAATTGGACAAAAAAATCAAAGGGGGGACCAAGATATACAATTTCCCAAATTTTTAAAAAATCAAAGGGGGACCAAGATATATATTTTCCCAAATTTTT
>JAUJYT010000562.1:0-17480 GCA_033996565.1 Nanhermannia nana
AAATTGGTTTGAACTTTAAAATCAAACGAAGTCTTTTACCTCAATCTTTCAGTTCTTAGAATTAAGAATAAAAAAATGGAAATTCCCGAAAAATCCGAGAGAGAGAGAGAGAGATACTTTCGCACTGATTTGACAACAAAAGCAAAAAATATAAGCAAAATAGAGTTTTGCAAATGTTGTGCATTGGCATCGATAGTGCATCGATAATAGAGTTTATATATATTATGATTTTCGCCCAAACTGTTTGGGGAAATTACCGAAAGCACATTAAACCGGTTTGTGGGTCACTGAGGGCAAGGTTTTCATAGGTTGTTGGGGTTGTTGGCACCACATCACAGCTGCATCACCAGTGCATCATCTCATCATCTATTAGAGCCAATTGAGCCCAAATGAAAAGAGAAAGTCATTTCTTCTATGACTATGCACTGCAACAGCGACTGTCAAAACGTATGGTTCAATGCTCTGTACTGTAACTGAAGTTTTGTTTTAGAGGAACAACTTTGCGATGCATTTTAAGGAACAGAGTTATGACTTCACTTTACAGGTGCTATAAGTGTAGGCAATGCAGGCATACGTCGAGTCAAATGACGTTTTCTGGACAAACACGGCTTAAATACAGCTTACAGTTGATTATTATTTGAGACCCAAAACAGGCGCTTGTTTATCATCAAAGGGATGTCAAATGGGGAGGTTTGAAAACCAGGGCTTCTGGGCTTCTAAATTGACATGAAGAGTGCTTCGAGGCTCAGAGTGCACAGCTATGGTGCAGTTGAGGCACTGCTGCACAACAATCTGTTTTGAGGGGGTATCAAAAGCTCTAAAGTCGACCTCATATGCAATCCTAACTCGTATGTAAGGGGTGTTGTGTGTAAGGGGTGTTGTGAGCAGAGAAGGTCAAAACCCTTTTTCCCGGAGAGCAAAAACCACAAGTTATGCAACTCAGCTATAGAAACAAACGCGAATAAACACTAGTTTATGCCTCGATTGCAAACTTGTTAGAAATTATTTTAGAAGAATACGAGATCATAAAAACCTTTTTTCTTATGCTATTTCTAAAACTAACAAAGTTTAGGTCAGACGCAAAGCATACACTCTATTTTCACACTCTATAATGATTCTCAGAAAATACAGTCTATGCGAAGTATATTATCAAATATATTATATATGAATCAATCATTGAATGCAATGCATAGATGAATAGAATTGCATATATTTGCAACTTTGCTTTTCCTTTCAAAGCAATATGGGCTAAAACTTTGGTTCAAACTGAGCCAAAACACATTTACGAGATATAGGACTAAAATATATAATTTCAAAGTATTTCTTTTAAAATTTTTATGCTTAGCGCAGAGATGGCCAACTTAATTAGCTTTGAGGGCCACTATTGTATTGCTGGGACACTATTTAAAAAATAACTAATCAAATGTAATAATTAATACAAAAACATGTTACACATTGCTTGATTGCACTGCTAATTAAAGTTCTGTCTTAAAGTTGAGAATTTAGTAATTAGAGAGCTATAAAAAACACTTGGCGGGCCACATGTGGCTCGTGGGCCACGTGTTAATCATCGCAGCTATAGTGCAATAAAATGTGAAACCATCTAAAATGCTTTATTCGCCCCAATCTTTTTGGTTGAGAAATAAAATTACATAAAAGTATTTGCATTTTAATGTTGTTTACTGTATATGATAGTTATTTGAATGAGAATAAAGTGAAGTTAAGGAAGGCTTGGAATAAACTTTTGACTATTGAGATAATGTAAATGCTATTCAAATGTGGAAATAGCGGCGAAGTGTAGGCATTCGCTGCAGCACAGTTTGTGAAGCCATACTAATTCGTAAGTTAGAAGTAAGTTTGGTTACCTTTAGTCATATATTAAGGTAAAGTAAAGGTAGTGAGAAGTGAGTGGCGCTCAGTTCAATGCGTGTGATCTCCCGCTAAATTTATTGAACGCGTTTTTATCAAATGCATTACGCATTACGCCATTCAACGCATGCATTCAATTGAATCACATAAAAGATATTATTTATAAAAGGACTGCACATATTTTCACTGTCCCTACCTTTCGATGGTATGACAAAAATGTGATGGGTTAACAACAAGAATGCTTTTGGCGCCAAAATCATATAAATGCATAGTTTGCGTAGCTTTACATACATTTTACATATATTTGTATTTATTTAACATTACTTTAGAGAAAATCAATAGAAAACCAATAGAAAATCAATAGAAACACATTTGATAGGAAAGCACACAAATTGGGTTAAAAGCAAATCTTTATACCATTACATGAGGTGGTCGTCGATGAATGTGATGAATGACAGTATTTGGCGCTATTCTTATTAGACCAGAAAGTGTCTGATTGTTCACCGGTTTGTCCATAATTGTTATTATGATTGTCATTAACTTTCTTCCAATCAAAACGACCCGAAATGGGTTTTTCTCTGTAGAAATCAAAGTTCCAACGATTCCGATCACTAAACCTCTTACTATCGATTTCCTCGTAAGCCATTCTTCTGTTCTCCTGAGGATCAGTTGGTCCGAACAGTGATCTCGAGACACGTGAACGCGAACTGTAATCACTCATTCTTGGGCTGCTTCTGGTAGTTGTGTATTGGCTTTGAATAGTTTGTTGTTGAAGTTGTTCTTCTTGTTTATCCCAATCGACAGCTGCTGAACGACTACGCGCTGACCAAACACTTTGTGCAACGTCTCCAACACTCATAGCTCTCTCTCATATGTTTGCAAAAAACAAAATCATTTCTAATAATTCTTGTAAATAGAGAACCACTTCTGCATTAACCGAATGCCGAACGAGTTTTAAGTGTAGGCAAAAGCAATGGTAGAAGTTGTTCAAGTTGTAGAAGTTGTTGTAGAAGTTGTCAAACTGTAAGGGACTCTAAGATTGTTTTGCTTTACGCGCTTCCTATCAACACATTTACTACATATACATATACAGCAAATACATGCAGTCTTAATGCACTACAATATACACTCAAATATATAGACAAATGTACTGAATAGTGATCCCCTCTTTCTCTCTTTTTTGCTGACTCTGCCTCTGAGTCTCTGTTTCTCACTTATACGTCAACCAAACTGGACATACGACTCACTTTTGGTCAGGGGGTGAGTGCAGCACCACTTGTCTTGAACTTGAAGTTCTGGGTTGAAGGAGAAAGAAATACGTTGAGAATCATCATCACTATTGCGATTATGAAAGTCAGACCAAGCACTCCAATGTCGAGCTCTCCTATTTTGATGAGACTCTATTGGAAGAGCGTTAGTGACGTATTCCTGGGAGAACTTCTTTCTTAAGTACTTCAAGATGTGAGATGTGTTTCTGAGAGACCTCACTTAACAGCTAAATCGCGCGCAAATCTTTGGCTTATAAGCAAAATTACTTCTTATAGCTCTTCATAGCTTTCAATACATACATACATTCAATACAGCTCTCATGTTATGAACTTTTTATTGATTTGAAGCTTAAAATTACTAAAACAAAAACTTTAATCTATTATATAATTTACATAATCATAACTATTAATTATTGAACAAATAATTAATTTATGCGTATATTTACTGACAATTAATGACTACAATAAACTCTTGTTTATTTCAAAACTCAAATGTCTTAATGTATGCAAATATGCAATTATTCATATATTCGTACCATTCATACAATTACTATAAATAAAAAGAATTGATTCACTCGTGAAATGTGCATACATTTCATGCAAACATACGATTAAACAATCAAAATAATTAATCAAAAAGGAATGATTTGTTTAAAACTAAGTTTTGTCCCGTCTTATACTCGATGGTGTTTTTGTACATTTATGTCTCAGTGAAATGCTATCATTTTCACTACGATTGTACTCTTAATGTATGCAAACAAATGTTTAATGATATATATTTAGCGCCAATGAAGTGATGTATAAATTGATAATTTGATATGATATGAATCGAAGCCAATATAGTGAGAGCCCATTATAGAGCATACAGACCAACAAATCTGATAAAACAAAGGGCTCTCTATTTTGGTAAGTTTTCGACCGATGGTCCTCTCGAACGACCAGATGTTGAGAGTATGGTTACAATCATAGGAAAACTTATAGCAAATATGATATTTGTACAGTACAGTCACTACAGTCGTAAACAAATATATGTACAGATGTTGAAGAATTTAGATTAACATAATCTTTATATCTTTATAGTTATGTTTGAGTTTTATGTTTATATAATTTCCGATATGTTTTACCACTATTTTGGATATAAATTAATTTCAGCTTTTCTTTGAGCTCTTGATTCAGAAAATGCGAACCAATTTGAAGTTATTGGTAGGCGACTGATCACCATTCGAACCATTCTCTTCAGGAGGGGTAGGAGTGAAAGGATCGAGTCTCACACTCCTTTTCGGAAAGTTTAACTTTCTTGGTCGAGAAACTGTTGAAAACGGACTGAAAGAAGTCGAGCAAACGGGCGCTGACATACACTCTTCAGAAAAATTACCCAAAACTCGTTCTCTAATTAATTGTTTCTCGTATTCCAACAGTTGACCCAAAAAATTAAAGTTTGGCGAAATCGTAGCTCTTTTTGATTTTACATACCTTTAAGATAATAAATCATAAAAACATTACATTTGTCACCAAATGGTCAGACAGTTAATTATATAATACCTGTACGCGTCATCTGAAGACATACATAAATGTCTCATAACATAAGAAATGGCAACAGTAGCCGAACGAGAAATTCCAGCCAAACAGTGAACTATTGCACAGCCGCCCGATTCTCTCACTTTATCTAAAGTTAAACAAAATTAAATAATTATCATTTGAAAAAGTGATAAGTGATTGCATTTATGGAAACAAACCGAGAAAATTGAAAGCTTTAGGAAAGTACGGCAACAAATTTTCATTATAATTGTCATTAACTGCTATTCTCAAAAAATGTGAGTCTTGAATGAACTCCGGTTTGGGACACGACGTGCTCACATTGAGCTCATATGAAATATTATGGTCCTTTAATTGCGTAAAATAAACAATACATTAAATTATTATTTTCTAATAATTGATAAAAATATTTACTCTAAGCGTGTCTTTATTGAGCGCGTCCTGTTGTGAGCCCAGATAAAGGAAAGGAAGTATTCGAGTTGGCCCGTGATTACTGATGGGCATACAGGGCTGTGATAGCGATGTCAATGTGCTCGCACCTTTCGCTGATTTGTTTTCGCATAGAGACGGATATGCAGACTGAAAGTCCAAGAATCCGCCTCTCACTAGACATACTCTATTAAAAACTGAATTTAGTTTCGACAATAAGACAGCGACAAAGCTGTCATCGGGTAGGGCACAAAAATCAATAGATCCCTGATCGTAGACAATCACTTCATGACTATTATCTATTTCACACTGACACGAATGTACCAGCAATTCATTAATTGAAATCTAATAATTAAAAACACATATAATTAAAAAGACATAATAATTACATATAATAATCAAATAAGAAATAATACTTTGTTTTGTTGAAGTCTTCTTTTAACAATTTTAGAACAGTTGACATTTACAGCAAAACTGATGTGACATGTGTTGTATTCGAGGAAAGAGCGACTGTCTATAATTAATATATTATCCGTACGATTGAGGACAACTTCAGCCAATTGTTGTTTATCAATCAAATTAATTCTTCTGTTTTCAGTATCCATACCAAAAAATTACCTCAAGAGCCGAATCGCTGCGCACAACCCATCGCTCGGATGTCTTGCATTCTCCTACAGAATAATCAAACAAATTAATTTCAATTGCATTTGGATTGCATTGTCATTGAGTTCAATTACACCTCAATTACATGAGAAACTATTACATGCAAAACATGAAATTAAAGTTATCATAAAATAGAAAAGCGATTCAAAGTCGTCGCGGAGTATATGCGATCTCAAGTAAGTTGGAGTCAATACGAGTATATACTGGTCTATGTCTATATAGTTTGCACATTCATGTGACGGAATGCTAAAGCAGTCCAAAGTGAAGGCATTCCTCATTACATAGAATATGAGTCATCGCTATATCAATAAAATAGGGGAAACTCTTTCACGTCTTTCACAGTCGAATTCGTTTATAATCTAATAATAAATCTCATTAAATAGTTGCCAAAAATTGCAAATGTTTTTGAGAGCTTTCAATTCAATAGTATTTAATTAATTTTGCTCAATGTTTGTTAGAGCTCAACAACAAGAGTTATTAAATAGAGTTTCTACACAAAAACTACACGTTCTCATAGTGTTTTGTATTCCGTACTGTAATGTATTATTAAAACAGTTTAGAGTCTTGAACACAGTATTTCGAGCTCTGAACACGTTTTCATAATTGGATCAATACTTTTATTACAACTGTACTAACAGTTGAACGCATCAGAAAATGCCATTTTTTGCGTCACTTTAACTAAATTAACCCAAACTTTCTCCAGTTTCTAAACCTATCTACAAATGGAGTAACAATTTAAAGGATAGAAAAATAGTTTTATATTATTTAATAGGTATTCAAGAAAATTATAAACAAAAAGCAATAATTGAAAAATAGTAGCTTTTGTGCGACACAGTACTGATTTCGTCAAGAATTTAGTTAGAAGTAGAGCGCAATCACAAACTGCTAAATAATTGAAGATCTTGTGAAGCAAACAGATGTGAAATATATCGCAAATTAAGTAATTCTATACCATTTGCTTTCTAAAAGTTTTTCAGCAGATTTTCGAAAACGATAACTTTTAAGACCCAACTGAGCCCTCAGGCTATTTGGCTTCTGAAGCATTAGATGTTTACTCAATAATAATTAACTGAGACTTGTTTTGGACCGTTTTCTTGTAATTATAGCGTCTCATAATCAAAAGTATAGCTCATTGTCTACAGAAACCAATCAATTAAACAGTTTTTTGTGATATTATTTTAGCGTTTATGCGATAACAGAATTACACTTAAAAACAATGAGACTATGCATATAATAATCAAATTTAAAAATTGTTCATTTAGGTCAAGGCCAGAGTCGCACATAAGATAATTGAATTAATTTGAATGCAGTTTTGGTTCTAATTTAAGTCAAACTAATTCCAAAAAAGTTTACAGACATCGCATTCGTAAGTTTTAAAATTAAAGGAAAAACTTATCAATAAATATTTCACTTGAATTCGTTTTGTAATAAATAATTTGTATTTTCCTCCTCAATCAAATACATTGCTATTCAAATAAGGCTATGATTAGCCTATTCTCAAATTCAAACTCTGGCTATTTCTATATTAGATTCAAATCGATTCATAAAACCGACCCTAAAATGTTGAGCAATTCTGCAAATAATTAAAAAATTAAAAATTAGACTTTAATTTATTTGATTGTAAACAAAACAAATAGCATTTAATTGCCTCAAATAATCTTTTAGTTTATTTATAGGTTTCCTTTCAATCGACACACTTTCCTAGTTTTTGAGGATAAATAGACTTTTAATCTATAAGTTGGCAAAAAATAAATTCAATCAATATTTTGTCAAACATTAGCGATAAGCCTTAACTTTAAACTTTGTTTTCTCACTTATTTTAAGAAACATTTTGAGTGTATTGTAAATAGATTTGGATTACATTATGATTAACATTATGTTACCTGTAATGCTATTTAATGCAATTGATTTGATTCAAATTACAATTAAATATAGCATATAATCAAGTAATATAAGTAGTGAATAGCTTTGGAGCATAAGCTATTTTTGCAAGCTTTAGCTTAGCTCAGCTCCCAATGTATGGGCTCAAGCTATAACACTACACTACGTATAAGGTATAATTTATATGCAATAATTAGTAAAAATCGAGATTAACTCTTAAAGACTATACATTTAACGCATTTAATATGCTTTAAGTGCATAACGAATATGGATAGAGAAGAAAAAGGTGTTCTCGCGCGTGCAAAATAAGAAAGGGATACTTTCTTGTATTCAAAAGATACGAATGATTACAATAGTTGAAAATAAAGATAAAATAAATTCTCATTTTTATTTATTTATCTGTTTATTTAATTTTTACCGATAAACTCTGATTAGTACTATTTGAGAGAGTAATTGAATTGATGAAAACAGTGACCATTACACGCATTACACATAGCAGTCAAATAATGTAATATTAAAATAAGAACTCATGTGCCATAACATTACGTGAAAGTATATATTTTTAATTTTCATATATTTGCATTTGACTGCATAGATGTGTATATAAGGTAGACCTGGTTTTGCGCAGACTATACTTAAGGGCCACACAACTCATACATTCCTGGCGTGTCGGAGGTCACCAAAAAAAACAATTCGGGCCAAGTGTTGGCCAGCGCTGGTCTACACATTCAGTTGTGGCCAAACTCGCAAAACTCGGAATAAATGTAATCAAAAGAATCAGTTCTGAGGTATATGTAGACCAGCATTGCGTTAGAGCTCGTCAACAATAGTTGTTCGACTAAAACAAAAATTATTTTTTTAAAGCAAAAAACAGGAAAATATAATTCTGAATCTTGTAATTCAAACAATTCCATCAAATTCTCATTAAAATTATTAGAATTAAAACATTTTGAACTTTTCGAGCACTGGTGAAAGACTATAAGGATTTGTACGGTATTGTCATTAATTTGATGCAAATAGTGATCGACTTTAAGGCATTGTTTACACCAGTTCTGCAAAAACTCCGCAAAAACTATACTAAATATTTAATTAAAAAAAAAAAAAAAAATGCTTTCAGGTCTTCATATAAGTATTGATTCCACTCATTGTATTCCTATAGAGAACTTGCTTTTGCGCTCATTTTTGAAGAGATGAGTATTGAATTTGCGAAATACAAATACTAGAATAGAAATTAATTAAATACGGGTTCACTCTATTATAGCGTCATTTTTGAAACCTATTAATCAAATCAAAATAGATTATCAATAAAAGCAGTCAATTATATACTGTACGAGTTTGTAATTTATAGTTACAAATGTTGTATTCGTTCGCAATTTAGTGTTTGGCTTCATATTAAGTGAGTGTAAAATATGTTTAGCATTGGTTTGCATGCACTCAAGCCATACAATGAATGGCCACCCGTTTGACCGATTAATAACACTAACACTTAGTTGTCTCACATCCGGACTCATTCACACATTGATTGCATGCAAAGTATGTGTTAATGCCATAAAACAATGTATTGTATGAGTGAATGAGTCACACATTGTTTTGCGTTCATTAGTGTTAAACAGTTTTACATTCAAATAAAAAGTTTTATTTCAATATTTGTTAAAACAAATATGAAAAGCAGTGAAGAATATGTTATCAGAAACATAAACATTTAAAACGTAATATCAATAAAACTGATAATCAGTTTCAATACTATAGAAACCAAACAATTATTTAAAAACTAATTAATATATATTTTCACTTTATTTTACTTTATTTTACTGTTTTTTCAATCAATTCGTAATAATTGATGTTTTTTTAATTAATACAAATTTTTTAAATACTAAGAAATGAATTGAATTAAAATGAAAGAAACGAATGCTTTTCCGCAAAAGCCTATCATATCATTAGAGCTTAGGTTTTGATTACATTTTAGTTGAAATATTGTATTAATATTAATACAAACTTTGGTAATGCGTTACAAAACACTTAAACACATATTTTTGTACTCAATATTACGCAAAATAGTGTTCAAATCAAATCATATTAAACACTAAATATAGAGAGACTGACCTTTATTTTGATAATTCCTGTTCAAGAAATATATCGGTTTTATTCAAAATCAAATATTAATACAAAAAACTCCAGTTATTAGACATTAAATAACATCTTTTGGTGTTTTTTTCATTTCTCTTTTGATGAATGAATTTCATAATACTTCACAACACTTACATTGGGTTTCAATACTAATTACGGCGTTTTTATATTTCATGTCATCTCAAACTTTAGATTTAAATCAATTAAAGAAAATCAATCAAAAGTAATCAAACTAACTCTCAATTATTTCAATTTAAATTCTTTAACAATAAATTTTACTGAAAAGTTGTAAAATAGTAATTAAACTAATAAAATGTTAATAAGAAGTGACATTTGATTAACAAAGAATGAGTTCGGGTTTTAAGGATTTACTTTTAACTTATGACATATTTTATGTCTAAACCATTCGGACTTTTAACCACAGCTTTACACCAATAAAGCTTCAAATGATGTCACTGTATTTCTATTGGTTTAAAATAAGGAATCATTACATTAGAAAATCGTTTTCATTGGGAAATAAATATTAAAGAAAACTTTTGACAATTCATTTGCTTAACAATTAATAATATATTGTTTGAACACTTATTAAATCCGTATTTAAAGTCATTTAATACATATAGGGTTTCAATTTTAAAGATTAACACAAGAAATGTTTCACAAACTTTTTCTGGTTGGGGAGCATTTGGGATACGAGAAGAGAATATTATCAAAACCAAACCCGAACCGAACCCGAACCCGAACCCGAACCGAACCAGACCAATAACTATTGCACAACAACTTTCATGAGCACAAAAAATTACTATCGATTTCTCCTAAGGTTTACCAAAATTAATAGATTTTTGATCAATTGATGGGATTCTTTCTTTTATATTTTTCTCAACCAAAGCATTTCATTAGTTTTTTCAAATAATTTTGAGGAAATTTCACATTTTTTAGATATTTTTTTACAAAAAAAGAGAATTAAACGGTTCTCAGTTGTGAGCTTAAAAAAGAGCCAAACTATGAATTTTTGTGCCAGAACTGAAACCAGAACCAAACCCATAGCTAAACCGAACTGAACTAAACCAATAGAACTATAATCAGTCGTAACATTAATCATAATTATATTAATATATAGAATGCATTCTATACAGACTTATATTTATCGGTTATATAATAGTGTGATATTTGAGTTCCAATTTTCTGTTTCTATTTACAGTTTTCGAAACAGTAACATCACTGCAAGAACTGTGTATACGGGTATAGCACAGGTACAGGTAGCGATGGGCCAGGCTCGAGCTTTTCAGGCTCAGTGGCGAGCCTGAGCCTTGAGCCTGACAATGAGTAGAGATTTTAGGAAATGATTTTAAAGAAAATTAAATTTTATTCAATGAACTAAATTGAGCTTTATTTCAGATATTAAATAAGCTAATTATTCATAATTAAGCATTTAAGCAGTATTTAGCATATATTAATCAGAAATGAATGGCAAAATTGAAAATTGAGGTCCTATTCCTGACACGATATTTGAACGTTCGCACAAAATATATAGTTTTTACCGGTTCTCATACAAAGTTCTTTCATATCGAAGTTGGCGAACCTTCAGGTCAGGATCTCTATCGAATCCACAGCCAGTGCCTCTAAATCTGGTTTTAAAACTGGCTCAAAGACTGACTTAAAAACAGACACTCAAAAAAATGTTCCCATATCTGGATCTATTGTTGAGCCAACCATTGCATCCAAATCTGTATCTAAGACAGAATCAAAAATTGATTAAATGATGATTCAAAGAGTGATTTAAAGTGCGAATTAAAAACAGGTTTGAATACTGGGCCCAAATCTGGTTTAAGAACAGGATCCAAAACAGACTCTAATACAAGTGATTTAATCACAGGATTCAAATCTTCAGCAAATATGGAATCTACCTCTGGTTCCGAATCTGCGTTTAGTACGGATTTTCCCGATTGTTTCAAATTTGGATCGAATATGGGATCAAACTCTAGTTCTAAATCTAGATCTAAGACAGGGTCGAAAACTGATTCTAACTTAAGTGTGATTCACAATTCTAAAGAGTGACCCAAACACAGGTTCAAAGACTGGATTTAAAACGGGAAACACGGCTTAAGAACAATTAGAGTCATCAATAGTCACTCAAATATGGATTATTATTTTGAGTGTAATTAAAATTTTTAGATAAATACCACTTTGTTTTGAAATTAAATTGAATTTAATTATAAATTTGGAAAATACTTATTGTAATTATTTCTATAATAATAATTTTCTCATTTATTTTTAAACTTAATTTTTGAAATACACTATTGTACAGAAAATTAGTTTTTTATTCGAACAAATGCAAGAAAAATCAGTTTATTATAAGAAGCTTAGCATTAGTACTAAAACAGGGTATCCATCGGCCACTTAAGTAGTCGGATGGGTTCGGGTTGGAAAAGTGGACCGAAAATGCCTTAACATGAAAAAAGTTGTGTATTTTTTTAGATAATCGTCTTTTGTTACTGCTATAAAATTACCGACACAAGTGTTGGATGTGATGAAATTTTGTGGCCAACAGTGGGCTACTGATGCTATGGATCAGTTCAATAAACATGAATGTGGTTTCACAGGAATATTGTTTGAATTGGGATCTACAGTAAAACACGAAGAAACGGGTACTGTACTCTATTATAAAGGTTATCCTATTATTGAAAGCAATGTTGCTTTGCATAAAACACAGAAAAATACGAAATATTTTTGAAAATAAAGTTTTCAATTAAAATTGATCACAATTGACAAAAGTTCAATTCCGTTTATTTTAAAGAAATAACAAATGAAAAAAATTTGAAATATTTTTTTAATGAAATAATAAAAATTTGGAACAATATTTAGGCAATTTTGCAATGATATGTTGGACTCACTATTAAATTCATTTAAAATAATAATTAAAACTAACGTAAAAATTCTAAGGCTACGGTATAGTGTGAATGAGGCACTAATTGTTAAATCAAAACACTCGTATTTTTTATATTGACTCAAAAAGTGTTATGAATCATATGCCACAGCCTTTGTTAATCAATAACTAAAAATAATATAAGAAATAAATAAAATATTTACAAATTAACACTTAAGTCAATATATGGAGTATTCTAAAAGTTGTGGTTATGGAGTCAAAGGCCACCACTTTTAGAAAAATTTTAAAATGAGTTCTGGTTTATATGAAAAATAAATAGTTTTAAAGCCTAACTAACCAAAAGTGCTATGCTATAAGTTTTGATATCATTAAATTTATAGAAATCTTACAATTTTAATACCTTCCACAACTTTTTATAAGAAGTCTTATTGTGAAGCATAATAGAAAAAACCCGAAAACTATTCCATTTAATTAGCATTAGACTTAAACTTGTTCTGTATTTAAAGATATCATGATTTAGCGATTGGTGATAGTAAGTGATTAGTTTCAACAATTAGTGACTCATTCACACATAGCTTTAGTTAAACTTAATGGTTATCTTTAAAAATGAAGGCAGTGGCGCCGTTTGTCACCAGCCAACAAAATCATAAACAATACCTAAATCTAAGGATATAGTCGATCAACTACGCGCTTACTTATACTTATTGCAAAGTATAATTGCTTTTAAAGCATAAGTAAGCTCGGGGTAGGACTAGAGTAATAATGTCCTTAAATTTAGTTTAAATAATTGACTATTCTATGAGATGTGAGCTGCAAACGACACCGCTTCCTAATTAAATATATTTTTTAAACTCTTATTTAAAGCTATAACTTATAATAGAAGATTTGAAACTACAAACAAAGATATATAACATGTTTATATTATATAACTGTACAAATCTATAAACCATTTATAAACAATATTTTTAACAATATTTGCAAATAATTTCAATTTTCAAAGTATATATTATATTAGATTTCAATAGAAGAGGGTGTATTCAGTGGAACAGGTTGTACTCGAGTTGTACTCTTAATAATTCCTGTTCTTGGATTTCTGGGTGAGTTCGACAAAGGCATAGTTCCCGGCGGTTCGACTTTGTTGGGTATATTGAGACTGTTGGCGTTTAAGTTAGATTTTGCTTTATTTCTCATAATTTTTCCGCTCATAATAAGTCGACCAAAGCCTTCCTGATGTGCAAACGCATAACCAGAACGTATTGAACGACGACTTCTTCTAACACTACTCCTTCTTCTCATTTGTGGTTCTGCGGGTCTCGCCCGCAATCGAGAAATACGTTGTTTGTAACGACACCTATCACTAAGAGTTGGATGAACTGCCGTGTGATAGAACCGATTGGCCACCACTGGCACTAATAGTACTGCTAACACTAAAAACAATGTAAACCAGAACTGACCCGAACTGAGAGTCATTCTTAAACACCCTAAATATTGGTTTCCTATTAAGTTGCTATTTATGAAGAGAGTCATTGCAAAATAGAAAGCAACACTTCCCCAAATGACTATATGATTGAATACTGTCCAATAGGATGTGTCCAAAGCTATCTATTTAGAGGTTATTCAATAATAAGACATAAATTAGTTTATTGTATAAAAGAAAGATTGGAGGAGTGTCTCACTTGAGCAGTTACGACTAGAACGAGAATAGTTGATACCACTGTACCAAATATTTGATGGCCGTCTAAATTAATACCTTCGGGCCCGACAGCATTGTTGAAAGCTCCGTATGGAATGAAGAAGAGTATAAAAGATGCGATAATACCATGCGCGACACTTTTGAGGAATTCTATTTTGTTAAATAAGAGATCGAGATGTCCAGGAGTATAAAGTAATGGATATCGAAGTGATGACCTGTCGTCCACGTCTTGGTCGAAAATTCCAAGCGCTAAAACCGGTAATGATGTGTAAAATACATTGTAAAATGATATAAAAGCGGGATCGTATAGAGTCTGCAAATCACATAAAAATTTGATTATTATTATTATTTGTCAGCTGTAATGTCTTTTAAACGTTTCTTTTTTATAATGAATATCTATTGATGGCATACCTGTGCAGAAAACCCGCAGAAGAATGCATACCAGAAATGGCAAAGAGTGAATGCAAAGTTTTTATAAAAGAAATAGCGTAAAAATTTGCACATTCTGAAGTAGGACCAGCGCCCGTGTACTAGGAGTAGGCGTTCCAGAAAACGGAATTGCGCTATTGAAAAATCACTGGACAGAACCGCTTGCATTCCTATTATTAGAAGTAATTCTTTGTTAATTAACTTTCTAAAAGCTAACCTCAAATAACAATATTATTGATTCTAACCTTCTTGACCACTGATTCCAACTCCGATGTGCGCCGCTATCATTAAATTATATAAACATAATAAGTGACTGAATCATAATTAAGTAAAAATAGAAAACAAATGTATTATACTCTTAATCATGCTGACATCATTAGCGCCGTCACCAATGGCTAGAGTCACAGCTTTTTTGTGTCTTTTTACGAGATCGACAACAAGTGCTTTTTGTAAAGGAGTGACACGACAACAAATTACAGCTTTACAACTGGAGGCGACGTCAAGAAATAGCAATTCCATCTTTGGTTGAAGTGCGTGAACAAGACTGTGACCATTAATAACTAAAGCGAATCCACCGAAAGTGTCGACAGCATTGACTTCGATTGGGCTCGCATTCGGAGCACTCACTCTGTTTTCATAGCGATCATTGGCTCGATTTATATTATCACTAAGATAAGTATCGCCGCCAAATGTAACAACACTGCAATCAGGAGCTCCATGAGTATGACTCTTAACATTAGCTATAATTTCACGACTTCTTTTTAACTCGTTCTCCACTTCATCGTATTCCCAGCCCTCGATTGTAAACGTATCCACCATTTCATCGGTCAACAACTGACAGCTGTAACCTATTTATGTGAAAAGTTATGAATAAATCATTACTTGAAAATATAGAACCAATTCATGTGATTAATAAATTGAAATTTTTATGAACTGTTGACATAACACTAAAATTAATTAATTGAATGATGAAAATTAGTAATACTGTACCAATATTTATAGCTGTTTCCTGTTTATCTCCTGTGAGAACCCAGAGCTTTATTCCAGCGGCTGCTAAATTGGCAATAGTCTGAGGAACTCCGTCTTGTAGTTTATCTTCTATGGCAGTGGCGCCGATTAGTTTAAGATTTTGTTCAATTTCTTCATACATAGCATCGACTTTTTCTTCTCTATTTTCAAGAGAAGTGGCGGCTTCGTGGAGGCGTTCTTTCCATTTCGCGTAATACTGAGGATCGAGTTCTTTCTTTGCCAAACAAAGGGTTCGCAATCCCTCTCCAGCAAACTTATTTAAATGGTCGACTGTATGCAACTTAATCTCTGCAGAGCTCGGATCCATTCTTTCAAATATCACAGTGTCTGCACCTTTACAATAAAGAGTAATTTTTCCATTTTTACGAATTATCACCTGAAAAATTGAATCTCAATTGAAAAACATATTTTTTGCTTTTGATTTGATCAACACTTACAGACATTCGTTTTCGAACATTGTTAAAATCGAGAATAGCTAAGAGTTCATAAATTTCTATTCTACCGAGTTCTTCAATTGTAATACTAGTAGGAGTTCGACTCTGTTTTTAGATCAATAAAAGATAAATATAAATAATTTATTTCAAATCTATTTTATTGAATTGCTTGCCCTGAAAACAAATCCGAAATTTCTTGCTGAAGAAGTAAGTGCCGCCTCATCAGGAGATTGAGCCTGATATTCAAGTTTGCCATCTTTTTCTTCGCACATAACTGTATGGCAAAGGGCTAGCAAACGAAAAAATTCTTGAACGTGTTTATTCCCGTGATTCACGTCATCTAATAGTGACTGGTCATAAAATCTGAAGCTTTCCTCATACATAGGATTCGCAGAAAAGTCTACAGCTATCATGTCTTCAGATATTTCTAATGGTTCACCAGTTAATTCGTCCAAAACGTCTCCGTATATGTTACCCATAATTGAACATTTATTAAAAGTCATTATGTTTTGTGTTAAAGTTCCAGTTTTATCACTAAAAATGTACTGAATCTGTCCAAGTTCTTCATTTAAAGTAGTAGTTCTGGCTTTTGCCGCCACATCTGTAGCCGCGTAATACATCTTCTCATCCCAATTGATCCACAAAGAATGGCAAAAGCGGATAACTTCTACGCTCACATACAAAGAAATAGGCACTACTGTGTTGAGAACTATAGCATATGAAAAAAATACGAGAACAGCGATAACAGTTGCACCACTCTTAGGGTTGAGAGGTACTATATAGTCCCACGGAAGATATGCACGAAAGTATTGACCCGTCACTGTCTCCCAAACACCACTGGCTATTGTGCAAAACAGGCACATACTTATCAGGAAAAATACGATCTGAAACAGTTAAGCGTAACAATTTTTATGTCAGTATTGTTTGTATTAATTTAAATTACAGTATAGTAATGTAATCAATATTATAAAATTAATTTAAATAGTTTTATAAGAAGTTTACTTAATTTAATTGCTTTTTAATCATTTAGTTTCGTTAAATACAGTAAAAGCTCGATATAACGAACCAAACTGGAATCCCGTTCGGCTATTAAATTAAGCTAAAATCCATTCGATATAACGGACAAAAATTTTTACCCCATGAGGTTTCGTTATGTCGAGCTTTTACTGTATTAGAAAAATGAAACAGAATTGCTAAACTTGAAAAATTTTATATAATTTAACTCTAAATTCAAATTT